>CBVK0100899283.1:0-10910 GCA_900067695.1 Picea abies
TGCCTCAAACAGTGATGTACAACTGCATGGATTTACTGATTCATATTGGGCAGGGAGTGCAAATGATATAAATAGTACTGATGGTATATGTTTCAGTTTGGGTTTTGCTATGATATCATGGGCTAGTAGGAAACAGAAGTCTGTTGCACTCAGCACTGTAGAAGCAGAGTATATTGCAGCTTGTGACGCTTGTACGGAAGTAGTATGGATCGATAAGCTGGTTTCTAGACTATTTGATCAGGTGCTAGATTTAACTGTGATACATTGTGATAATCAGAGTTGTCTGAAGCTTTCAGAGAACCCCATGTTCCATGACAGGTCGAAGAACATTGAGATAAGTACTATTTTCTCCGTGATAAAGTCCAGAAGGGATAAGTGATTCTCCAGTACATCTCCATCGATGAGCAGAGAACTGATATTTTGACAAAGCCTCTGTCCAAGATAAAGTTTGCATACTTGAGGGACAAGTTGGGACTTGTGGAGATTGCTCCCTTGGTTGAAAGGGAGGAGATGAATTCCAAAGTCGGGAGGGAGTGTTGATATATGGCATCATGGATAGTCAGTGTGGTGGTGAACAGACATTCTCCCTGTGGAGAATGGTCCAGGTTGACAGATTGTTGGTCTGTATCATGCTAGTACGACTTAGATATGATGCTTTAGTATCATGATAGTACAACTTAGATACGATATAGATGTCTTGAGACAAATCCTATTAGTACAACTTAGATATGATGCATTAGCATCATGCTAGTACAACTTAGAGACGATGAGTATGCCTGAGTCACATCATGCTAGATATGATCATGCTAGTACAACTTAGATATGATCATACATCTTAGAGATGATGCAGATGACTCACATCATGCTAGATATGATCATGCTAGTACAACTTGGATATGATCATACAGCTTAGAGATGATGCAAATGACTTGCATCATGCTAGATATGATCATGCCAGTACAACTTGGATATGATCATACAGCTTAGAGATGATGCAGATGACTTGCATCATGCTAGTATGACTTAGATATGATGCAGAGCATAATGCCAATACATCTTAGATATGATCATACAACATAGAGATGATTCAGAGACATTGATCTACATCATGCCGATACAAATTAGATATGATGCATTCGCATCATGCTAGTACGACTGAGAGATGATGTAGATGGTACTCCACATCATGCCAGTACAACTTAGATACGATGCATTCACATCATGCTAGTACGACTTAGAGATGATACATTGGAGAGATTCAACATTTGTTGGGACAACTATTCTTCTAGGACGTATGTTCGGATTAACAGAATGGTCCTTGTAACACTCTGTTGAGTGAGTGACTTATGCAAGACACTCTGTTGAGTGCGCTAAGTCTAGCACATGACTTATTCAACATCATGCCTAATTACTCAGATGGAGTATGGCCTCGAGAGATGATGCAGATGATGATATGATTTGATGCCAAGAGACTATTGTACTGCATGGTGATAGCTTGTGTAGCTATTAGTTGATTACAGTGGAGACTGTGTGTCTCTGGACAATAGTTATGTACTACGGTGGTGGATGTGTTCCACTGGTAGTGATTGTATGTCACCAGTTAGTAGTTGTGTGCTATTAGGAGTGGTTGTGTACCACTGGATAGTAGTTGTGTACTACTATGGATCGACACTGTTGTGATCTATTGGATGGCATTGTAGCAACTGTGTACTACTACTAGATTGCCATGGAGATTATCAGTCGTGTTGAAGGTGTTTCCTAGGCTAGTGTGCCAACCAGTAGTGTTAGAGGTGATTGTCAGCTAGATGGATAGTGATGATGATGCTCGTGACTTGATCTGTGTGATTATGAGATAGCTTGTGTGGCTATGATGATGCTACCTGTGGGATGGTCTGCTAGAGTATGTAAGCCTTGTCCATACCATGTGAAATGGATGGATCTGTTTGAGACCATTACAGTTAATACCTCCCTAGATAGGAGGGAGTGTTAATATTAAGGTAGTTATAGGAGGTATTAACCTACATGTGTAACCTTTGGCTAGAACAGAATATTCTGAAAGAAAGAGAAAACCTAAACAGATGTATAGAAACCTTAGAAGACGAGTCAGGTTAGTAAAATAATTAATATTAAAGTATTAGATTCTAAAAGGACAAGTCGACCCAAACAAGTGATAAGAACCAATATAAATAAGATATTATCTAGCTCATTTGTACTCACTCACCTCACTCACTCTCTCAAGTGTAGCACGAGTTTGGAGTTGCAACTGGATGGAAGGAAAGTGACATATTTTGGGGTGATTATTGGTCTCTCTCTCTCTAGTGCTATCTAACCAAAGATATGCTCCCTACTTCTAGTATCTCTTGGTAGTATTCTTGGTGATATTCTTTGTGAGTGCAACTACAATTGCAATAGCTGAGTATTGTTCTTAAATTGTGGCTTTGGGACTTTCTGTCCAGTGAGCTATATTTGGAGAAAGATGCACTCTCTTGGTTATCTGTTGGTTCTAGTGTTGCTTCCAGAATCATTCTATCTAGAAAAGGATATGGTGCTCGGGGTGGTTGTGTGCCTATGGTTGGGTGAAAATAGTGATATTGTCTATGGTAAAATGAGAACATCAAATATTTTAATAGGTTATGGGCCCACACCACCTTCAGGACATCCTAACCACTAGAAGGTAAAGTGAGAGTTCTTTGTTGAGCTCAATGTGGCACCAGTTGCAGCTGCAACTAGGGTTTATGATTTTGCAGCTGCATCAAACCCTAATCCAACTCTTTGGGCACCTTGAATGAAGCGTTGCACCTAATTTATGAATATTCTAGTGTTCCCTAGCCTAGCGCACCCTCTGGTTTCCTCAGCCAGCAAAAACGTCAAGTTTGAGTTTTTGGGTCAAAGTCAAAGTCAAAGGTTGACTTTTGGTCAAAATTGTTTTTGTAGTCAAATTTGAAATTTCAAAGTTTCTAGCTCATTCTAATCATTGAACCTTCTTGATTCAGTTTCTAACCTCTTCTTGTCAATATGGTGTCTAGTTTCATATCAGAAGACAAGTTGAACGATGTTGCAAATTTCAAAGGTATGCACTTATATATGATTTTCAAGTTATATCATCTAGCAAAGCATGAGTGTGTTTGTAGGGAATGTACAAAGAGAACTTGTCCAAGAAATGATCCTGGATTCAGTACATTCAGAGGAACAAGCAGTTGATGCTCCAGGTTCTAGGTCACAGGTGATAGCTCTGAGAAAGAGATAGAGTGATAGTTGCAAAACATGGAGCAAATGACTTCATCAAGTGGTGAGGCAGGTGATCTCACCAAGTACCAATTCTAAATGAAGTGTGTAAAGAAAATAATTTTTGGACATCATTCGCTCAGATGTGTGTGGACCAATGTCAACCTATTCACTAAGCGGGAGAGTACACCTTAGATGATTTCAAGACATTCTACAAAGAGGTCAGGATTAGGAGGGAGCTCACTACTCCCTACAATCCTCGGCAAAATGGTGTAGCATAAAGAAAGAACCAATCCATTGAAGAATCTATCAAGGCAATGATGAATGACCAGGATCTATCCATGTTTCTATGGGAAGAATAAGTTATGACAGTCGTATATGTTTAGAATATAAGTCCTCATCATATATTGAAGAACATGACTCCAGAAGAATGTTTCTATGGAAAGAAGCCAAGTGTTGAACACTTGAGGATGTTTGTTCGTCCTATCTATGTTCATGTTCCAAAAAAAAAAAAAAAGAAGTTGGAACCTTTTAGGAAAGAAGGGCATATTTGTTGGATATAGTGAGTCATCAAAAGCTCACACTTCCAGAATCATTCTATCTAGAAAAGGTTATGGTGCTCGGGGGTGGTTGTGTGCCTATGGTTGGTTGACAATAATGATATTGTCTATGGTAAAACGAGCACATCGAAATATTCTAACAAGGGAGACCACATGTATAAAGCTTGTCCTCAGAACAGAGATAGGACGAGGATTATGCATAGCATTCAGAAAGTTGATACAGTGAAAGACATGGGCAAGAGCATGCCAAGGATTTATGCAGCCTTGGATAATAGACAAGCAGACTATCAACCCACATGATTGAGGTGGAATGTAATATTGATAATCATCCCATAACTATTTTGATTGATTATGGAGCTAGTCATAGATATATAGATCCTAATATAGTTGAAAGGTTTAAGTTGAAGAAATGTAAGCATGAGAAGTCTTGGTTGGTTCATCTAGCCATTGGAACCAAGAGAAGAATCAATGAGTTGGTCAACGATTGCTCAGTGAACATGAAGGGAGTTAGCACTAAGGCAGATTTGAATATCA
Source organism: Picea abies (assembly GCA_900067695.1). Classification (NCBI taxonomy): domain Eukaryota; kingdom Viridiplantae; phylum Streptophyta; class Pinopsida; order Pinales; family Pinaceae; genus Picea; species Picea abies. The sequence goes on from CBVK0100899283.1 coordinate 4,320, forward strand.
TACCACTTGGGTCGTATGATTGTTTGATTGGTATGGATTGGTTGGACAAACATCATGTTGTCCTAAATTGCTACAATAAGGCTTTCACATGTCTTGATGATGAAGGGGATTCAAGAACAATTCAAGGTATTCCAAGGCTTATATATGTCAAAGAGATTTCAGAATTGCAACTGAAAATAAATTTTAGAAAAGGATGTCCAATATTTGCAGCGCATATGGAAGAGTCAACCAAGGATAAAGTGCCAAATATGGAAGACTATTTAGTTCCAAAGGAGTATGAAGACGTATCCAGGGAGCTATCAGGATTGCCACCAAAGCGAGATATTGTTTTCTCTATTAATTTGATGCCTGAAACTGCCCTGGTGTCCAAGATTCCCTATGGAATAAGCACACCAAATTGAAAGAGTTGGAGATGTAGCTAGAAGAGTTATTGAAGAAGGGGTACATATGCCCAAGTGTTTCACCTTGGGATGTCCTAGTTCTTTTTGTGAAGAAAAAAGATGGAACTTTGAGGTTGTGTATTGACTTCAAATAGTTGAAAAAAAGTTATTGTAAAGAACAAGTACCCTTTGCCAATGATTGTTGATATTTTTTATCAGTTGAAAGGAGCGAGGATGTTTTTCAATATTGACCTTTGATTAGGTTGTCATCAAGTGAAAATCATAGAAGAAGATACTAGTAAAATAGCCTTTCGGACAAGGTATGGTCATTATGAGTTTGTAGTGGTGCATTTGGGTTGACAAATGCACCAGATGCTTTTTTGTGTCTGATGAATGGAGTGTTCAGAGATTACCTGGACAAATTTGTTATTTTCTTCTTGGATGATATTATTATATACTCCATGACAGAGGAGGAGCACGAGCATCATTTGAGAATTGTGCTACAGGTGTTCATAGTGAGGAGGAGCACGAGCATCATTTGAGAATTGTGCTACAGGTGTTCATAGTGCACCAATTGTATGTCAAATTGAACAAGTGAACTTTCTATCAAAGGCAGATCCACTATTTGGGTCACATTGTTTCAAAGGAGAGCATAATGGTGGATCCTGAAAAGATTGAAGAAATCAAAGTTTGTCCAACACCAAAGAACATTTCAGAAGTAAGATAATTTATGGGCCTAATTGGTTACTCTAGGATATTCACTAAAGGTTTCTCCAATATTGCACATCCAATTACTTCATTACAAAATAAATGAATAAAATTTGAATGGACTACCAAGTGCAAAGAAAGTTTTCGACACTTGAAAGATTTATTAACCAATGCACCTATCTTAAAAATTGCATATCCAAATGAGGATTTTGTTGTGTGCACAGATGTTTGCAAAGAAGGGCTTGGTGAAATCCTTACCCAAAATGGGCATGTCATTTTCTATGAATCTAGTAAACTCAAAGAGCATGAAAGAAATTATGCTACCCATGATTTAGAGGTTGCGGCTACTGTTCATGCGATGAAAATGTGGAGACATTATCTCATGGGAAAAAAAATTGAGTTGAGGACAGACCATAGTGGTCTGAAATACTTGTTTGGACAACCAACACTAAATGCCAGACAAATCAAATGGCTAGAATTGAGTTGAGGACAGACCATAGTGGTCTGAAATACTTGTTTGGACAACCAACACTAAATGCCAGACAAATCAAATGGCTAGAATTCCTCAGTGAATATGACTTTGACATCGAGCACATTAAGAGAAAATAAATAAAGTGGTTGATGTACTCAACAAGAGTGTGCATGAAATGCATGCTACAACCATTAGTATGTATAATTTATATTTAAAAAGTAGAATTTTGAAAGTTGCAGTGGCAGGCGAACATTATGTGCAAATTAAAGAAGGCTTACAACAAAGTAATGTAGAACAGAAATTTAAATATTATAGGTTGGAAGAGGACGAAATCCTCTTGTATAGGAATAGAGTTCATGTTCTTAATTCTCCGGAAATGAGAAATTTAGTTTTATAAGAGATGCACAATGTGTCATACATTGGACATCCAGGGTACTAGAAAATAATTGCAACTGTAAGAGGCCAATATTATTGGCTTGGAATGGAATAAAGAAAGATGTGGCTAATTATATAGCTAGATGCATGGAATGCGAGAAGGTAAAGGCTGAGCATAGACATCCAACATGATTGCTACAACCATCACCCATTTCTAAATGGAAATAGGAGATTGCTACCATAGATTTTATTACCAAGATTCCCAGATTAACAAGGTAGCATGATTCCATCGTGGTAATGGTGGACAAGCTCAAAAGGCTACACATTTTATTCTAGACAAAATGACACATAAGACAACCAACATTGCATAAATTTATATGAAGGAAATTCCTAGGCTACATGGTGTGCCTAAAGTAATAGTGTCCGACAAAGATTCCAATTTCATGTCCATTTTTTGGAAATGGTTGTTTAAATGATCCGGGACAAATCTACAATTCAACACAATGTATCATTTGGAATCAGATGGGCAGATAGACAGGTTCAACCAAATAATTGAAGATGTGCTTAGAATGTATGTCATGGACAAGCCTTCAAGATGGGAGGAATATCTTCATTTGGTTGAGTTTGCTTATAACAACGAGTATCAAACATCATTGAAGATGAGCTCGTTTGAAGCCTTGTATGGCAGAAAATGCAACACTCCAGTGAGCTGGGATGACCCAGTAGACAGAGCCATTATTGGGCCAGAGCTACTTAAGAAAATGTAAGAGCAGATGGTAAAAATAAAACATAATTTAAAGATTGAACACTACATGCATAAAATTTATGGAGACAAAGGCAAAGCACATAGAGAATTCGAACTGGGAGAACATGTGTTTCTAAAAGTAAAGGCAAAAAGAAGTTCATTCAAATTGGGAAGTTGCCCAAAGATGGCAACGAGATATTGTGGACCATTTGAAGTCCTAGATAGGATAGACTCGATTGCATACATGCTTGCATTGTCTACATCCATGTGTATTTATGTGTCTTTATTGAAAAAGTATGTCCCTGATCCTAACCGTGTAATTGATTGGATTGTGATCTAGGTGGAGAATGAAGGGGACTTTCAAGTGGAGCTAGTGCACATATTGCACTGAAAATTAAAAGGGCTCAGGAACTAAGCCATCATCCTAGTAAAGGTGTAGTGGACCTACTATGGTCTCGAAGATGCCACATGGGAGCACGAGGGGGCCACGTGGGAGGAGTACCCACAACTCTGAAAGTGCTTGGCCAACCTATGTTGGAGGCCTCGAAGGGAAGTGGGATGACCTGAGGGATTGCAGTGCAATGAAGGGGGTACACTTACTTGGGTTGTGCAGGCTGAGGGGAATGAGAAATTGTTTGTTGGGAAAATTGTGGGAGTCATTGAACTATGAAAGTATTAAGCAATGTGATGTAAAATTTTATATATGTGTATGCGTGTACACCTATTTTGTGATGTGCACCAAGGACAATGCAAAAACAAAGGGGAGGGGATTGTAACACCCCAGTTTTGATCCCCAAATTAGAAATGTATAATTGTATAGGTGTTGAATGGCCAAGAACCAAGTGATGCAATATGTAAACACTGTACATTGAAAATAATAAAAATGAAATACACCTTCGATTGTAGATCGACAAGGACCAAAGTCATGGGTGGTTATGATTCCACAAGAGAGGGGGCTAAAATGGGGGTTTGAGGGAACTCCATATTCCTAGACTCCTATACCGCATTCATAAATCTTCTTGTCATTAGATATTTACCCCATTTGACTTATTAAAGCCAATCATTAAATGCATTTAAGGGGTTGGGTGAGAGAGCCAACTCACCTAGTTATGATGACATGGGTTGAGTACACTCATGATGAGAATTGTGTCATTAAATGCATGTAAGAGGTTGAGTGAGAGATAATATGGGTAAATTACGATCATTTTGGAAAAAATGTGTAAGTTAAGCAAGCACGGGAGTAGAGAAGAAAGAAAATTTCTAAAAAATAAGAGTGAGGAAAAACAAGAGCTTAGTGCTAAGAAAGAGTAAGAAACCATAGTGGGTATTGAAGATATCTTGTTGAAATTGGTAATTATCTTGGGAATGAGGTTGTCAACCCTGTAAATAACTATCTACTAAGAAATAACCCAAGAACCTGTGTAATGGTTGTTGTGAGAACTCATGTTGCAATTGGATTTCTTGGAGCCCCCAACTAAGAGATTCCTGACCAATATGTGGTAGAGACCAGGAGGGGATGGAGATTGTCCAAGGGACTGCAGTGCAAAGAAGGAAATATCATCACTTGGGTTGTGCAAACAAATTGATCTGAAATGGATTCGAACCAAATGAATGGGAGAGACTCAATACACAAGACAATTCGACAACTTATGAAGGTTATCCAAACTATGTAAAAGATAACCAAATGTAAAGTCAAATAAGACAAAAATGAAAACGTGAGGAAAAAAATGAATTGAGAATTTAATCAAATTAAAAAAAAAATAGAGGAGAAGGCTGAGGAATGGGAAGTGAATGGCCATGGATGTTGGCCTTCCCTTACCCCTTATGTAATTTCACTCCCAATGAGTCTTTTGGCCAAGGAGAGGAGAATGGATAGTGAGCCAAGAAAACATAGTAACCAAAGATTCTCAGAATAATAGACTGAGCCTCCCATTCAAAGCTGGGTTTTTTTTTGTGTGAATTTATTTGTGTTGTGTAGCAATTCCTTTTATGAAAGGCTTCTTTAGCTTTGTTAATGGTTTACCGTAGTGAATGCATCCTTGGTTGTGTTAATTTCTATGTTAATACCATGTGGGTTAAAACGACGGGACAATGAATTACAAAGAGGGACAATGAATCCCTTTAAGCAGTTGATTGGCTGGTATAAAAATTATTATTTATGAATTCACCTCATTAAAGAAATCCAATAACTAGTATAATTTGGCCATCCATCTGATCTTTCAAAGTGGATGAGTGGTTGTAGAAACAAAGTCGTTGCATTATTATAGAGGGTTGCTATTTTTTTTCTTCCAACTTACTGACTGTTGGAGAAGGACCAATGTTCTCCCGGCTTGCCCATGGTGGCCAGAGACCATTTTTCCTTTTCCTAGTTACTCCAACTCATTTGCTTGGTCAATTCAACTCTTACTTGATCGATTGAACTCATCTAGGTGATTTCTTACCCACTCAAACATTTGCTACTTACCACGGGTTTTACGTGGCCATACAGGTCGTATGTAGCTTTGTTGGGTGCCTCAATTCCTAGTAGGTCGACTCACCTCATATGTTATTCGACTTCTCATTCCCTAGGTCGGCTTAGAGGGTTGTACATTGTAATTTCATGGTTGGTTGAGATATCTCACTTATTTGTGGGCCCTATGTCCTTCCCACATGTCGTATGACCTCTTTGGATGAAATTCATTTGTTGGCAATGTAGTTTCTCAATCCCACAAATTTTACACTGCAATTACACATTACTTGGTCAATTTCTCTTTCTGAAGATTACCCGCATCTTTTTGAAGATTTTTGGATTGTACATGTGCATATAATTCACTAAGGATGATGCATAAATAAGGGGGAGGGGAATGTAATAGCCCTAGGCCGAACCCCAATTGTAAATGTGCATAAAGGATGGTGATCCAGAATATTTTGGGCCAAAGTGCCTTTGTATATATGTTTTGAGGCCAACGTGCCAGTGTGGTTATTAGGATAGAGAGCCCAGATGCTCAAGCATATCATTGTAATATGTAATCACACTCACATTATTAATAAAAACACATCATTGTTATAGACCAACCAGGCAAAGGAGTATGGGGGGATAGAACTCCACTAGAAGGGAAAGGGGGGCTAAGAGTCTATGAAGAGGAGCTAAGCCAAAGGGGGATTAAGCCCAATTGAATATTATATTAATATTTCCTAAAGTCTAATTTATATGATATTTTATCCTAAGTTCTGAGGATGGGAAACATATCATCCAAGTGGGGACAAGGTAGTTCCCAACATGACAAGTGTTGAGTTGGGAACAAGCATACATACAGTTGGGAAATAGTGTATTTTCCACGACTCTCCATCATTCTTACCATCATTCTCACCTTGACTCTTTCCATCTTTACTATCCCTACCATCCATCATGAGTACTATACTTGGTAAGCTTTGGAGCTTATTGTAACTAGTAAACCTAGGTGGTTTGAGTTGAGGAAGCAGGTTGTCATGCTTGTGTGCATGTGGAAGAAGCGGGTTGTCAAGCCCGTGAGAATTCTCTCTGGGTGAGAGAATAGTTGGGAATTGTTTTCCCTATATCTTGGGCAATAGCTACGTAGCTCTAAGACTTTCTGTCCAGCCTATTGTTGAAGCCCCAGAAGGGAAGTGAGACAGTTGAAGGACTGTTGAGCAGAGAAGGGGTACACTTCTTGGGGTGGGATAGGTTGTGGGGAAATGAGGGGTTGTAGGCTAGTTTTAGTAGTTGGCACCTTGACCTAAGTTTTATTGTGCTGGATAGACCTTATTCTAGCCTAGGAAGCCTTCCCTACTGTTATGTATAAATCCCGATTGGAGTCACCAATTTTGTTATTAGATAAATCGGTAGGTGCGGACAAAACACACCAGAACATGACGCTTTCCTTAAGTTTTAAATGTTGAATTTACTAACTAAA
>CBVK0100899287.1:1825-18537 GCA_900067695.1 Picea abies
AAATTAAACCTCCTACCTTTGATGGTGAGCACAAGAAAGATGAATATGCATAGACTTGGTTGTTGGGGATGAGGAGATACTTTCAGTTGCACAATTATTCCTCACATGCAGAAGGAAGAATTTCCATTTACCAAGTGAAGGGAAATGCATCAATGTGGTGGGACGAGATTGTGCAAGTGCAACACATTGATGAGATGAAGATAACTTGGAGGCAGTTCAAGAAGTACTTTCAGAAGAAATACTTGACCAAGCGTTATTATGATAGGAAGATGAAAGAGTTCTTTGAACTCAAACTTGGGAGTATGACCATGGATGAGTATGAAAGGAGATTTTTAGAATTGTGGAAGTATGTTGACTTCATCAAATATGAACATGTCAAGATTCAAAGGTTCTTGAGTGGGCTACCATCAATATTCAGTGACAAGATATAGTATAATTATCCCAAGATGTTGGATTGAGAAATAAGGAGATCCAAGTGCCTCTATGATCAACATAAAGGAATATCAACTTTCCAAAAGGCCTGGGAAGATAAGAATAAGGGTAATATGGAGCAGAGGAAGAAGGGGAGCAAGCCACCATTCTTCAGAAATAATTCTCTAGGGCAACCAACTCAAAATGAGTCTAGGATGTCAGAAACATTGGGGAAAAGGCCAAGGCAACAACTTATAAAATGTTGGGGTTGTGAGGGAGATCACATGTACAAAGATTGCCCTCATAGAGGTGAAAAAGTGAGGACTATTCACAATGTACAACAGGTTGATACAATTGAAGACATGTGCAGAAGCATGCCAAGATCTATGCATCCCTGGACAACAAGAAAGTTGAGTTTCAGTCCCATATGATTGAACTGGAAGGTAAGATTAATGATCAACCTATTGTTATTTTAATTGATTCAGGAGCTAGTCATAGTTATATAGATCCTAAGTTGGTGGAAAGATTTCATTTGCCAAGAAGCAAGCTTGGGAAATCTTGGTTAGTTCAATTAATTATAGGAGTTAGAAGAAGAATTAATGAGATGTTTAAGGAATGTTCAATGGACTTGAATGGACTGAGCACAAGGCCAAATTTCAATATCATACCTTTGGGATCATATGATTTCCTAATTGGTATGGATTGGTTGGACAAGCATCATGTTGTCCTAGATTGTTACAACAAGGATTTCACTTTCTTGGATGAGGAATGAAACTTTAGAATAGTTATGGGTATTCCAAGGGCATTAACTATTAGATAAGTTTCAACCCTACAACTGAAGAAGAGTTTAAGAAAAGAGTGACAATTATTTATAGCTCATATGGAGGATCAAACTAAGGATAAAGTGCCAAATATCAAATATTATGCAGTCCTAAAATAGTTTGAGGATGTATTTAAGGAGATACCAAGTTTGCCACCATAGAGAGATATATATTTCTCCATCAATTTGGTGCATGGAGCAACTCCAGTATCTAAGACTCCTTACATGATGAGTACACCAGTGTTGAAGAAGTTGCAAATGCAACTTGAAGAGATTTTGAAGAAGGGGTATATATGCCAAAGTGTGTCATCTTGGGGTGTCCCAATATTATTTTTGAAAAATAAAGATGGTACATTGAGGATTTGCATTGACTTCGGTAAGTTGAATAAAGTGACCGTGAAGAAAAAGTATCATTTTCTAAGGATATATGATCTCTTTGATCAGCTGAAGGATGCAAAGATATTATCCAAGATTGACCTCAGATCAGGCTATAATCAAGTGATAATTAAGGAAGAGGATATAAACAAGAAAACATTTAGAACAAGGTATGTCCATTATGATTTCACAGTGGTGCCCTTTGGGTTGTCAAATGCACTAGTTGTCTTCATGTGTTTAATGAATGACATTTTCATAAATTAATTGTATAAGTTTGTCATTGTACTTTTGGATGACATACTTATTTATTATAATTTTTAAGAAGAGCATGAGAAGCACTTGAGGATGGTGTTACAAGAATTGAGGGAGAATTAGTTGTATGCAAAATTGAGCAAATGATAATTTTACTAGAGGAAGATACATTATTTGGGCCATATCATTTCATAAGAAGGCATAACAATGTATCCGAAAAAGATAAAATCCATTGAAGAATGGCCAATACCAAGGAATGTATTTGAGGTGAGATCATTCATGGGACTTGCAGGGTATTATAGAAGATTCATTGAGGGATTTTCAAATATTGCACACCCAATCCCATCTTTGCAAAAGAAGGCTGTGAGATTTGAGTGGTGCACACCCAATCCCATCTTTGCAAAAGAAGGCTGTGAGATTTGAGTGGGCTTCTAATTGTGAAAGAAGCTTTCAACACTTGAAGATTTTATTAACTAGTGCACCAATATTGAATATTGTTGATCCCAATGAAAATTTCATTGTGTGAACTTATGCATGCAAATAAGGGCTTGGAGGAGTCCTTAGTCGAAATGGTCATGTGATATGTTATGAAGTGAGGAAATTAAAAGACCATAAAATACACTATGCTACCCATGAATTAGAATCGGTAGTTATAATACATTCCTTAAATATGTGGAGGCATTATCTCATGGGGAAAATATTAGAGTTAAGGATAGACCATAGTGGTCTAAAATATTTGTTTGGACAACCAACTTTGAAAAGGAAGGGCTTGGGGGAGTCCTTAGTCAAAATGGGCATGTGATATGCTACGAGTCGAGGAAGTTGAAGGAGCATGAGAGGCACTATGCCACTCGTGATTTAGAATTGCCATCCATATTGCATGCCTTGAATATGTGGAGGCACTATCTGATGGGAAGAAGGTTTGCGCTAAGGACAAACCATGGTGGTCTGAAATATTTGTTTGGACAACCAACTTTGAATGCCAAACAAAGTAGATGGTTGGAATTCCTTAGTGAATATGACTTTGAGATAAAACATATCAAAGGCAAGGAGAACAAGGTAGTTGATGTACTCAGTAGAAGGTTGCATGAGATGCATCTTACAACCATTAGCATGTACATATTTAATTTGAAAGACATAATTTTGGAAGCTGCAAAATCAGATCAACATTATAGGGAGACAAAGGAAAAATTACAGCAAGGTAATTTGCAACGGAAGATTGAAGATTATGAGGTAAGAGAGGATGGAATCCTCATGTACAAGGGTGGGATTTATGTGCCTAATTATTAGGAGATGAAAAATATGGTGTTGAGAGAAATGCATAATGTACCTTATGTTGGGCACCCAGGTTATCAGAAAACAATTGCAGTTGTCAAGAGCCAATATTTCTGGCCATGTATGAAGAAAGAAGTGGTTGATTATATAGCCATATGTCTAGAATGTTAGAAGGTCAAGACTGAGCATAGACATCCAACTGGTTTAATTTGTTACAACCATTTCTCATTCTTGAGTGGAAATGGGGAGTGGTGATAATTGATTTTATCATCAAACTGCCCAAAATAGTGAAGCAACACGAATCCATCATGGTGGTGGTGGAAAAACTCACTGAAGTTTCTCATTTTACTCCAATGAAGCTAACTCACAAGGCAACTAACATTGTAGATATTTATATGAAGGAAATTGCCATTGTTGATGGTGTGCCTAAGGCAATTGTTTTTGACAGAGATCCCATGTCAACATCAAAATTTTGGAATGACTTATTCAAATTATTTGGGACAAATATGAATTTTAGCACAACATATCATCCAGAGTCATATGGGAAAACAAAGAGGGTCAATCAAGTGATTGAGGATATGTTGAGGATGTATGTGATGGATAAACCATTAAAATGGGAAGATTACTTACACTTAGTTGAATTTTCCTATAATAATGGGTATTGATCCTCCTTAAAGATGAGCCCATTTGAGGCATTGTATGGTAGAAAGTGCAATACGCCAGTGAGTTGGGAAAACCCACCAGACAAAGCAGTGGTTGGGCCAGATTTGCTCAGGAAAATGGAAGAAGAGATGGTGAGGATAAAGCAGAATTTAAAGGTTACCCAAGACAGGTAGGAAAGCTATGCAAATAGGAGTCGAACTCATAGAGAGTTTAAAGATGGAGACCATGTGTTCTTAAAAGTGAAGGCCAAAAGAAGTTCCCTGAAGCTAGGGAACTATTCAAAACTAGCAACAAGATATTGTGGACCCTTTGAAATCTTGGAGAGGAATGGCCTTGTTGCATATATCCTTGCACTACCTACATCCATGTGCATTCATAATATATTCCATCTATATTTGCTTAAAAAGTAGGTGCCTGACGCTATTCTTGTAATTGATTGGAATGTGATTCAGGTGGAGCAAGAAGGAGACTTTTGAGTTCAGTGGGTGTGCATATTGGATTAGAAAGTCAAGCTGCTATGGAATCGAGCAATAGGGTTGGTAAAGGTCCAGTGGACCTATTACGGTCCTGAAGATGCAACCTGGAAGCATGAAGATGCCATGCAAGAAGAGTACTTGCATCTTTTTAAATATTTTTGAATTGTACATGTGCATATAATGTATAGAGGACAGTGCATAAATAAGGGGGAGGGGAATGTAAAACCTCTAGGCCAAGCGCCAATTGTAAATGTACATATAGGTTAGTGAACCAAGACATTTTGGGCCAAAGTGCCTTTGTTTTCAAGCTAGATTGCCCGTGTGGTTATTAGGCTAGAGAGCCCATATGCTAAAAGGCCAACAAGCCTATAATTGTAATATGTAATCACACTCGGATTATTAATAAAAATACATCATTGTTACATACCAACTAGACAAAGGAGTATGGGGGCCTAGAACTCCACTAGAAAGGAAAGGGGGGGCTAAGAGTCTAGGAAGAGGAGCTAAGACAAAGAGGGATTAAGCCCAAAGGAGTATTATATTAATATTTCCTAATGTCTAAGTTACATGATATTTTTTCCTAAGTCCCGAGGATGGGAAACATATCATCCAAGTGGGGAAAAGGTAGTTCCGAATATGACAAGTGTCGATTTGGGAACATGCATACATAAAGTTGGGAAATAGTGTATTTTCCATGACTCCCCATCATTCTTACCATCATTATCACCTTGACTCTTGCCATCCGTACTCTCCCTACCATCCATCATGGGTACTATACTTGGGAAGCTTTGGAGCTGATTATAACCAGTAAACCTGGGTGGTTTGAGTTGAGGAAACAGGTTGTCAAGCTTGTGTGCATGCGAAAGAAGTGAGTTGTCAGGCTCGTGAGCATTCTCTCTCGGTGAGAGAACTACTGGGAATTGTTTTCCTTGTGCATTGGGAAATAGCTACGAAGCTCTGAGACTTTTTGTTTGGTCTATTGCTGAAGCCCTAGAAGGGAAGTGGGACAGTTGAAGGACTATTGAGCTTGGAAATGGTACACTTTCTGGGGTGGGACAGGATGTGGGGAAATGAGAGGTTGTAAGCTAGTTGTAGCAATTGGCACCTTGACCTGAGTTTTATTGTGTTGGATAGACCTTAGTCTGGCTTAGGAAGTCTTCTCTGGTGGAGTTCTAGCCTCAGCTTGGGGGTGACCCGTTGCTCAGAGTTTATGAGCAACGAAGTCTACGACTTGGAGGAACGTCTGAGGTCTGCTCGTAGTTGCTGAATTATTCAAAAGATAAGTGTTAATTTACTTGTGTTTTTATGTTATTTTACGGTGTGAATGCTTATATAAATTATGTATGTTTTATTATCCATGTTTATGCATGAATTGTTTGTTGTTTGCATTGCATAATTGTTGCATATGTAGAGCATGCCATTAATTAAATGGTATTAGAGGTGGAATTTTGTGTGGCATGGCCCATCTTGGGGGTTGGGGATGCTACAACCCTAAAAATTGAGCTGAGACACATACAAGAAGTTTTATTCCAAAAGTATCTGTGTTGGTGAAGCGAGTGGGCTATAAGTCCCTTGTTTATGGATCAGATGGTATCAAGGCAGTTTCATCCTTGACCGTGACATAGCTGCCGGAAATTTGAAGATAACATTACAACCTCGGTATGAGTAAGGCAAGCAAAGAAAAGTTGGGAGAATGAAGGGCCAATAATGCTTAGCTTCATGAAGAGAATGAGAACGTGAAAGAGTGGGTCTATATGTTCAACAAGAGAATGGAAGAGATGAAGAAGCACCTTAAGACCTCTACCAAATTGTTGTCATTTCTCAAGAAGAAGTTTGAAGAATGCCAAGTCTCCCTTAACAAGAGATGGCACAAGTAAAACAATAGTTGGCAGAGAAGGAGGAGACCTTAGCAAGGCTCCAAGTAGTTGTCCAAGAGCACTGGGAAGTAGGGCCATTGTACATTTCCATTATGCCAACACCATGACCAAGGCCACCTTGATAAACTCACCTTTTGTAGACAATTCTTTAGAGAAAATTGGTGACTTTGAAAAGCATATTAGAGGCATTGGCTCCAAATTGTTAAGGTAAATCAGGTATGATGGAAAAGGTCCAGGCAAGAGGAGAGAAGGCATCTTGAGCCCCAATGTAGCCACACCATGGCTCAAGCATGAAGTCCTAGTATTTGATGGTGGAATGGAAAATCCCATGCCCATGAAGACCATTTTTGTGAAGGCTAAAGACATGTTAGAGTTGGCTTGCTCATTGAGAGAAAGAGCAACAATAAGTGAAGGTGGCATCCCACTACCACCTTAGCTTTCTTGTGGCAGATTGAAGGAGGGAAGCGACAAGGAGAGCTCACATACTCAACCTACACATGCACTCAAATAAATCGACAAGAATATCATCCAAGGAAATAAGAAGAAGAATACTAGGAAGTCTACCTCAAGCAAGGCATTCATTGTTTTTCATTGCTACAAGAAGAGAGGCTATAATGCTACTAGTTGTTGCTATGCATAGGCATGCTCATGCTGTGGAAAAAAAGGCCATCATGAGGCATCCTATCAGGAGAAGCAAGCCATATTCCATAGGCCTAATTGTTTTCAAATTCAGAATCACAAGAAGAAAAGGACTATCTCAAGCAATCCATAGCATAGCACCAAGAAATTTTTCCACCAGTGCAACTTGAGTGGACATTAGGAAGAAAAGTGTTGGTGGCTTCATCCGAAACTTCACCCTAGAAACTGCACATTCAAGGGAAGAGTGTGGAGAGTGAATATTGTGAAAGATGAAGAGTTTCCTCCATCTCCAGTCCAAGGGGCAGAAGCTGTCCAAGGAAAGATATAAGCACGGGAGGTCTGCATCACCAACAAGATGAACAATAGATTGATGACAAAGGCAAACACATTCCAATTGTTGTTTTGGATCTTGCATCAAAAGAATACTCTCTTGAAGATGTGCCAGAGATTGGTGCACAAAGGTTAATGATCTTTGGAGGAGTTATTGAGAACTCCACGATGTGCTTGCAAACATGTGCAGATACTGAAGAAATGTTTCCATGCCGGGAAGCAATCGATTCTAGTTGAAGAAGGAAGCCTCGAGAACTCCACGATGTGCTTGCAAACATGTGCAGATACTGAAGAATTGTTTCCATGCCGGGAAGCAATCGATTCTAGTTGAAGAAGGAAGCCTCACTTCCTCTTCAGAAGTTGTTATGTGATGTATCATGTTGGGGTCACACTGAACATGAAGACCAACATTCAATTTGTCTTAATGACTGCTAAGATGGACCCTCTCTAAGATTGAGAGGGAGATGGGAATGGATGTTGAGTCTAGAGTTTAGAGCCATATATTTCTTAGAGCTAAGAGATGCTTAGAGTTGAGAGTCAGTGAGTAGACTTCTACATTGTGGGAACAAGCGAGCCAACAACCAGATCCAAATCCATAGTTGAGGACTGGAGCCACGAGCCATAGTCGAAGCTATATCTAGAGTTGTAGCCAGGAGCTAGCGTCAGAGCCATGTTACAGAGAAGTAGACAAAAATACATTGATCCAGATCGGTTTCCTTGAGATTTTGGAGACCAAACAACCTCTTAATGGGGAGGTGTGATCCAAAATGGATTCAAACCAAATGAATGGGTGAGACTCAATACATAAGACAATTCAGAAACTTATGAATGTTATCCAAACTATGTAAAAGATAACCAAATGTAAAGTAAAAAAAGACAAAAATGAAAATGCGAGGAAAAATAGTGAATTGAAAATTTAATGAAATGAAAAACAAATTATAGAGGAGAAGGCTGAGGAATGGGAAGTGAAGGGCCATGGCTATCAACCTTCCCTTACCCCCCAACTCTCCCTATTTCCTCATGTAATTTCACTCCCAATGGGTCTTTTATTTCCTCATGTAATTTCACTCCCAATGGGTCTTTTGGCCAAGGAGAGGATAATGGATAATGATCCAAGAAAACATAGTAACAAGAGATTGTTGGAATAATAGACTAAGCCTCCCATTCAAAGTTGGTTTTTTTGTGTGTGAATATCTATGTGTTGTGTAGCAATTCCTTTTATGAAATGTTTCTTTATCTTTGTTAACAATTTACCATAGTGAATGCATTCTTTGACATGTTAGATTTTATGTTAATACTGTGTGGGTTAAATCAATGGGACACTGAATTATAAAGAGGAACAATGGAGCCCTTTAAGCAGTCGAGTTGTTAGTATAGAAATTATGGTTTATGAATCCACCTCATTAATGAAATGAAACAACTAGTATAATCTGACCATCCATCTGATCTCTCAAAGTGGACGAGTGGTTGTAGAACAAAGGTGTTTCATTATTGTAGAGGGTTGCTAATTTTTTTCTTCCAACTTACTAATTGTTGAAGAAGACCCAATGTTCTCTCGGCTTGCCCATGGAGGCCACATTCCATTTTTCCTTTTCCTGGTTACTCCAACTCATTTGCTTGGTTGACTGAGCTCCCACTTGGTTGATTGAGCTCACCTGGGCAATTCTTACCCACTTGAACATTTGTTGTTTATCACGTGTCATACATGGTTGTATAAGCTTTACGTAGCTCTATTGGGTGCCTTCATTCCTGATAGGTTGACTTACCTCATTTGTTGTTCGATTTCTCATTTCCTGGGTCGACTTAGAGGGTCATACATCATAATTTTGTGGCTGGATGAGCTATCTCACTTATTTGTGGGTCATACATCCTTCCCACACGTCGTATGATCTCTTTGGATGAAAGTCACTTGTATGACCTGATATGAAAACTTCCAAAATAAGCCAGTTGGAATAGGTGGGTCGCCTCCAATATCCACTTGGATGCTATGTAGGGCTTTAGGACATCCCTGTAAGTGCAGAACCCAAAATTACAAAGAAATGTCCTCATTATAGAGAAACGTTCTGAACTGAAAAGTGTCAGGATGCGCTAGTTGGAATTTGGAACAGTTGGATGGCCACCAATATCCACCTGGATCAATATTGTTGCTCTTGGAGTGAAGCATTTAGAGTCTATTTACAAGGAGCATGAACATGTTAATATGGGTGAAGTGCTTTAATTGATTTCATATTGTCCATGTCTTGTGGATGATGAAGGGAACTCAGATTTGTATTTTGAGATCAAAAAGTTGGAACTTGTTGACGGGCCAACATGAACCGTTCAATTAGATGAAGGAAAATGCCTGATGGCAAGTCCCAATCAGACCTCCTCTCATTTGGTGTAGTGTTTCCCGCGAGTTTATGGTCCTCACTCCCTCTCAAAATTAAAAGAATAAAAAGGGGAAAGACAATGAACTGCCCCCAAAAGAGTTCTAATTAATTCTAAGGCTGAACTAACTAAAGGAAACTAATCTAATCTAACTAATACAAACCTATCTCAGGAGAAAAAAACTAGAAGAATGAGTACAATGAGAGATAATGTCATTAGAATCAGAAAAAAAATCATGTATGCTAATGATATGTGATAACAACAATGTTGCAAATACACATACAATTAGTTGTACAATGCATCTATAACATCATTTTTGTACCCACAAGGAAACCAATGATAGCATAAGTAGATAGAACATATTGTAGAAATAGTTCGTACGACACAATCCTATCTACTCAATTAGAAGAAAAATGCACAAAGAATAGTCTCATGTACATCCACCAAAGCCACAAATTTTTGAAATGCCTCCTGCTCTTTATTCCTCAAAAGTATTAAAACCATCTTTTGTTACAAAGGGAAAAAGTCCCAATCTCTATGCCATGACTTCTCTTTTATAAGGCAAGAGAGAGACTCTTCAGTTCTCATCATTGTTCGTTTCCTTTTCCTTCCCTTTCTCTTCTCTCATTTTGAAAATGGACACATGTAAGCGTTACACAAAATTGAACAGACTCACGAGTCATTATTTTCATCCTCGGACAATTTACAAATGATATCTATTTAAAAACACTCATTGCCTCTGTCTATTTGCGTTATCTCTTGTTTTTCAGAGGTTTCTGGGAATTTTTGGCTTCGAGCTATAGAAAGTGATCATTAGGGATTATTCTCCTCTGTCTTAATTTTCTGTTGAGATATTGTTGGCTCCATTTCGTTGATTGCGGCTCAAGATATGACGATTTGAAGTTAGCATACCCGATTTTTCATTCGAAATCGGGTTCCATCTTTGTTTTGCGTTTTCTAGCCATTTCTACTTTCAATTTGCTAGCGATTTACCTCCCATCATGTTTTTCTCTCCTATATATTTCCATCGAGCCCTTCTGGGAATTATTTCTTTGCTCATAGCTCCAGATGCGACTTCTTGAAGTTGGTATGACAAATTTTCCTTCCAAATTCGTGGTCTACTTTTTTTTTTTTTAAATGTCTTTTGTCATTGTTTTAACCTAGATAACTATACCATTGCGTCCCTTTGCTCAATAAATTTCCAACGAGGTATCACAAGCTCAATTTTGACACATGTAGCTAAAGATATGCCCATTTAAAAATAGGTGCTCAACAATCGTTGATCAAGCCTGTGGGTTAATCTGGACCATTGATTCTTGAACCAGATCAATGGTTCTTGTCGATAGTCTATCAGACCCAAAAAAGAGTAGAGTGTGTGTGTTCATGAGTGATATCCTATCGTTCAATAGATATAGAACCAATCCCCACAATCCATCGAAAGAGCCATTTTGTAGGTTGTTCAAATGCACCAGTGTAAATGTATCGAAGAAAAGAATTGAATAATATTCCTTCTTCAATTCCCGTGCTGAAGGTAGAAGCCCGAAAACAAGTGATGATGTGTATTCGGAGCTGATTATTCGGCTTCCAGAAAATTTTTGAAGTTTCATGGTATCGACAAGAGGTATCTAAGAATACTCCCCCACAGATTTGTTTTACATATGAAAGATCTGGATCATCCTTTCAGTGATGATCAACGATCACGATTTAAAAGTATTTCAGAGTTTGAAGGAGACCGTTCGCAGTGTTAACTCTGACCATCCAAAGTTGTAACTTGAATACCATTGTACAGAAAAAAATCCTATTGTTCACTTAGGGAAAATATCAACGGTTCGGGAGAAGTCCACTTTGGCAATCTGCTCGAGGTTTAAGCTCGTGAAACTTTTCAAATTAATAAGCATGTGGTTCCGATGTTGGTTACTTGGAAGGAAAAGGGGCTTAGCTTCAAAGTAGCATGCGTAATTCTCCAAAGAATTCAATTGCGAACAACACTCTTATGTGAAATAAGAAGACAATTAGGATTTGATCCGAGGAAACGAAGGAACATTCGCTAACTCAAAAACATAAATAAATCTCTGTACTGTGGGTATTGTAGCCATAAGGCCATCAACTCCAAGAATGAATGAAGGTCGTCAATTGAATAGCGAGTGAAATGAAATCCCAACCATTCAGCGGGGGAGGGTCGTCATAGTGAGTTGTGATAGTAGGAGTAGATGTACTCTGATGGTGAAGGACTTCGAAAATGAAGAGTGTGAATGTCAGGGATGATGAAGCTCGGACATCGTTATCGGAGTATGTGATTGGAAGCGTGGGAGGACATGAAGCAAGTAGATCCTGATGGAGGAGAGGTAATGGGTGCCACATCATCACCATATCGATACCATGTGAGATGACACAAGTGAGAGGGAACCACGTGGATGCCACATAGCAGTGAGGTGGAAAAGGTGAGTGAAGACTTAGGAAAATTTGAGATGCCATACCTTTCAATTCAGAACTTAGATTTAAGTATGGTTATATTCGTTGGATAGCTCTCGATGGGAAGAATACAACTATGATATGTGGTTAGAAGAAATAATAGAGGAAAAGAAGGAGAAAACCCAATAGGTCTTGGTATTGGGTTTCGGGAAGGAGGGAAGGCCAAAAGAAGAATCCGATAGAGATCAATCCAAAGAGGCTTGGGGATGGGTATGTAGGAAAGGTGGATCCTATGGCCTTGGAAGCTCAAGACCTTAGAGAAATAGAAAAAGGGGAGGCTTGGTAAGGATCAAAGTCAAGGTTCTAGAAAAGGATCAACAAATTCCTCCACATGCCTCTCAAGGTTGGAGTGGTCATGTGATCAAAGTGGCTCTGCAAATTTTCTCCTATAAAACAAAAGAACGAGATCAACCATGCAATCAAAATAAGACTAGCCAATACAATAAAAAATATATTCCCTTCCTTTAAACCAACTTATAAGAGAATGTTAGGTTTATTGAACAATAATATGGTGACTGTAGATGAGTTCCCTAAGACTACATAAGCTATTTCGAAGCAGAAGAGTAGAATCCATATGCGAGAGCATAAGTATGAAGTCATGAAGCATAACATGTCAACAAAAGGATGCAGAATTTGAATTAGTCAATCAACAAATAATTTCCACAACCTCATCGAGGAGATGCAATAGAACATCAGATCTTGCAGCCACATAGTATCATCAAACACTTCAGAATCAACAAATAGTTGAAACAAATCTCAATGAAACATCATATGTCAATAAGTATCATGAAGACATTTGAAATCATCCGATATAAATGAAAAATCAGCACACATAAAAAACAATCATCCAACAAGATAAAACCTCAAACTCCCTCAAAGTAGGCAAAGACGTAACATTAGGCTCAAGTAGTAGAGGATTAGGAAATAGGATTGAAATTTTAGTAGGGGAGGCTCAAGTAGTAGAGGATTAGGAAATAGGATTGAAATTTTAGTAGGGGACCTCTTTCCTTTCACTTGTAAAAGAAAAAAGAAAAAGGGGGGTTGTTGTGGCCACAACAAATGGCGACACACTAGAAGAACTAGTTATCTCTATCAATAGAAGTCTAGGGCCTATACTTCAGATTTGATTTTTAAAGATAAGTACATCAAACTGCAGACAAATTTCCAATAATCATGGGTACCACAATGGTGCCAAAATTCTAAAGGATATAACCCAATATTTCTAGTACTTGGAATCTAACACACCCTTTTCAAAGAGCCAAATAATGAGAAGTTCTTTTACTGGATGTACACTTCAAATTAGTTTTCGTTTCAACCATGGTTTTTTACTTTTAAAATAAGCAAATATCTACCTAAGTGTGTTCCTCATCTCTCTTTTCCCGGTGTTATCCCTCTGTAATTTCCTCCAGGATGAGGAGATGAAAACAAAGGTAACCTTTTCAAACCACTTTTAGGACAGAAACTAGCCACTTCCAACCTTAGAGAGGGATCTCTCTAGATCAATGATAAGACTGACCTCTATTTGACTTAGTGGGATAGATTAGGGATTAAAAATGGATGATTGAATCTGTTTTTTTGCAGCAAAGACCAAGAAATCCATTGGGCATGGAGTTAAGAGGTTTGGAAGAAAAAGACATCTGGGTGATAACTTTTGGAACTCTGTCATAGAGGCAAGATAGATATATATCTATGCAAAAATATGAGAGTTTTGTCATTGTAGTGAAATGTAAAGACAAACATTCAGTGAGATATCAAGGTCTCAGCTGTAGAAAACCCTTGAAATATTTTCAGAAGACATAAACAAACAAATGTTTAAAGGCAAAAATGAGGGCATATTTAAATGAATCTTGACACATTTCTCGATCTAAACATCCATAAAGATATGAGAGATATGAAAAATAAGGAAAACATTACACTGGAGAAGACAAGTGATAGCCGGCACATCACATGAATCTCTGCAAATGGAATCCAGACCCAGTTCTATTGATCTTCAGGAAAAATTACAACAGGCTCAAGGAGCTTAGAACTTATGCTACAATTCGATCTAAAATCTCCCTTTTGCATTAGAATTACATGAATATATAGGAAATATCACCCCCCCAAGCTTAGGAGGTCGAATCCAACCATCTGCCTCAAAATAAAAAGAGATACGTTTAAATTTTGAACTGTCTACCATGAAAAATGGACCAGACTGCTGAAAAATAGGGATGCAATCACGAGCTTGTATCTCTCGAATCTTGAAATTTGTGTGAAAATTGGAGGAGGTTTTTGTATATGACCTCGTTTCAAGTAAAAAACTCTCTCAGTTTCTTGAAATTCATCTCCATTTACCTGGGATCTACTTTACAAAAACAAGTCCAAAATAGGAAAAAATGGAAGCCCGAAAAATAGGACTGAAAGATCCCATTGAATCTCCCACTCCGTGATACCCATGAGAAAACTGGAAGAGTTTTTTGTTCTTCGGTCCATGATGAAGAAAAACCTCTCTCAGATTTTAAAAATTCATCCCTGTTTGCCCATAAATTTCTCTTTTGTCTCAAGTATCCATGGAACTATTGTTGTGCCACTATACAAATATCTATCTTGATGAAAGGACAATGTGGATTAGGATAATAGCATTCAAGAATGGAAATTGAATCTTCTCGATATGATAATCACATTTTTAATTCCAGATAATGTTCAACATGATTCTCCTGGCCCGTTGAAAACATCCCTCTTTAGTGATTCTATTAGCTTTTCCCTTTTGATATAGTTATTGTCCTTCCTTACACAAAAATTCCAGCCTCATTCAGAACCTTTTGAAGCTCTGCTCCACTGAAACCATCTTCGTATGATGGCATGCCAATACTTATAACATCTATCAAATCGACCTTTTCTTAGGCGAGCAGAGTCCAACATGTCCAATCTGTTTAGGGCACCCACCATAAGCACCTTTGCCGTCAAAGTTTTGAAACCATCTAACTCAGTGAAAATATGAATTAAACCTTGTTCCCTCAATGAGATCCCCGACACCTGCAAGTATTGAGTATGAAAAAAAACTCTGTATAACATATGAAATAGAGAGCCCTCCCACTACTTCTATGAATTCTATTTACGCACTGTTATCGCACGGTTTGTAGGAGGGGTTTAAATAGCTTGAGTCAAGGCTTAAAACCAGCGTAACAGGAGCTTCCCCAGGTACAGATGTCGATATAACTCATGCAAACTCAACTGATACATGTTGTTTGTTGATGGAATGAGGCCTTCTCAACATTTTGTGGGCGCATTAGTGGTATATATCCCACATTGATCTCGAAGAATATAATATTATTGTTTATATATGCCAACGGTCATGAATTATTTCGACGCGTTATGCACAATGTTACGCCCCTCTCCTCGGTGACTTGGCGCTTGGGCACTAGGCTTTGACTTGTGATGTGTGTTGATGTGTAGGTGCTTGACAACTTGCAAACATGGAGATTGGCCCCTTGTGCCAATAATTTTGATAAAAATAAATAAGACCCTATTATAGGCCAGATAACTTAATGTTTAACTATAAAAAGCCCAAAATTGGTTTAAAAACCAACTTTTTTTTTACCCACAATAATAAAATTCTGCTCAAAACCACATTTTTATCAAATGCCCAAAATGAAGAATATTTTTTTTTTTAAATTCAACCAAATATCTAATGACATCCAATCTGCCTCGCCTATCCAAATTTAAGGAAATTCAACATGTCCTACTTTTCATTCATGACCTTGAAACTTTGTATACCAAACTAAGCATGTCAGAGCATAAATTTGGCCAAAATTGATCATGTGCTAACATCGACTCCACATAAATTTGGCCAAAATTGATCATGTGCTAACATCGACTCCAACTGGGGATGTTGGCCTCCCTACGGGGCAGAAAAGAACCACATATCTATGAATTTGCAAACCAGTGCCTTGATTATTCAATTGCCATCACCTCCCTCAGCTCTCAACTTGTGACCTGTTCTGAAACCTTTGTGACTAAAAACTTTCAGAATAAAATGAAAACCATTGTGCAAACTGAAATCTGAAATATACATTGAACTAAAATTTGAACTGCAACCTAAAACTGAACCTGAAAATAATGCTTGAAAAAAATGCTCAAAGTACTGAGCTTATTTGCACACACCTACATATACTATGTTGCTGATTCAAATGATAGAAAAATGCCAATGAATCCATTCAAGTAATTGCTAAAATGAGTGGAATGATTGTCATCAAAATCGAAGTTGGAATATGTAATGGTAACTGATGATGGATCGGGTCCTTACAGTAAAAACATGATTGAACAGTTAAGCTCCATTCAAGTAATTGCTAAAATGAGTGGAATGATTGTCATCAAAATCGAAGTTGGAATATGTAATGGTAACTGATGATGGATCGGGTCCTTACAGTAAAAACATGATTGAACAGTTAAGCTGAAAAGAACCTCCATATAGTTTGCCACAAGATCAACAAAGAGATGATATATTGGTTGATCCTTCAGGTATTCACTGAGCATTTTAACATGGCTGAGTTTTCCAGTTGTATCCTCAATATTTGACCACGATTGCAACTATGCAGTTTCAGTCTTATGTTTACAAACAAAAATTTCATCAATCTGAAAATCAAAAGGCAGTACAATGTCCTCTGGTTTTGGAGATGGAAAATTTTCAAAAAATTGTTTTGGATGTTGGAAACTATAGGACTGAATATGAGTATTCAAGAGTTCAATATCCTTCTCAAGTCTTTCAACAAACAACTC
>CBVK0100899291.1:0-11033 GCA_900067695.1 Picea abies
GTTCCATCCGTGTTTTGCATTTTCAACCATTTATGCTTTCAATCTGCTAGAGATTTCATCCCATCCCATTCTTCTCTCCTATATATTTCCATCGAGCCCTTCTAGGCCTAATTTCGTTACACATAGCTCCAGTTGCGGCTTCCTAAAGTTGGTATGGACAATTTTCATGTTTTCCATACCAACTTTTTTTTTTTCATGTTTTCTGATGTGATATGTCAGTGTTTTATCCTAGATACCTATACCACTACATTCCTATGCTCGATACCTTTCCAACGAGGTATCATGAGCTCAATTTTGACACATGTAGCTAAAGATATGCCCATTTAAAAATTGGTGCTCAACAGACGTTGATCAAGCCCGTGGGTTAATCTGGACCATTGATTCTTGAACCAGATCAATGGTTTTGGTCGATAGTCTATTGGACCCAAAAAAGAGAAGAGTGTGTGTGTTTATGAGTGATATATGATCATTCAATATATCTATAACCAATCTCCACAGTCCATCATAAGATCCATTTTGCAGGTTGTTCCAATGCACCAGTGTAAAGGTATCGAAGAATATTCCTTCTTCGATTCTCGTGCTGAAGGTAGAAGCCCGAAAAAAAGTGATGATGTGTATTCGGGGCTGATTATTCGGCATTCAGATTTTTTTTTACATTTCATGGTATCGACAAGAGGTATCGAAGAATATTCCCCCACATATTCGTTTTACATACAAAAGATATGGATTGTCCTTTCAGTGACGATCAACAATCACGATTTAAGATATCTATTTAAAAACACTCATTGCCTTTGTCCATTCACATTATCTTTTTTTTTTCCAGAATTTTCAGGGCGTTTCTGGTTTTGACCTACAGAATGTGATCATTGTGGATTATTCTCCTCTATCATAGATTTTCGTTGAGCTATTGTTGGCTCGATTTCGTTGGTTTCATCTCAAGATATGACGATTTGAAGTTAGCGTACCTGGTTTTTCATCTGAATTCTGATTCCTCCTGTGTTTTGCATTTTCAGGTTATTTATGCATTCAAACAACTAGTAATTCCTATCTCAACATGTTCTTCACTCTTCTATATTTCCATCGAGCCATCATGTGCCTAATTTCATTGTTTGTAGCTCCAGATATGGATTCCTGAAGTTGGTATGGCCAAATTCATTGTTTGTAGCTCCAGATATGGATTCCTGAAGTTGGTATGGCCAAATTTCCCTCCAAATCTGTAGGTGTCTATTTTCTGCATTTTCTATCATCCTTTTTCAACCTTCTGGCTTGGATACATGCATCACGATGTTCCTATGTCCAATAAATTTCCAACGAGGTATCACGGGCCTCATTCCAACACCTGTAGCAAAAGTTATGGTTGTTTGAAAATTTATCACTTAGCAGCCATTGACCAGGCTCATGGGTTGATTTGGACCATCAATTCTTGAACCTGAAAAAAGACAAAACCCACTAGATCAACAGTCTTGGTCAATTGTCCATCAAACATAGAAAATGGTAGAGTGTGTGTTTGGAGCTTCACATCGGAGTCTTCCTATCTCTTGTTCAATTTCCATCCTAATGTATTAACTCCAAGAGAAAGATCTAGTCGTTCAATGGATCTGGATAAATCTACATCGTGCATCGAAGGATCTATTTCGCAATTTTCGCCAACATGCCAGTGAAAAGGGATCGAATAATATTCCTTCTTCGATTTCCATGTTGAAGGTTAATGCTGAAAAAGGGTCGATGACGTGCATTCAGAGATGATTATTCGATGTCCAAAAGTCTTATGGAGTTTCATGGTATCGACAAGGGGTATCAAGAATATTCCCTAATAGATTTGTTTTGCATATGAAAGATCTAAGTCGTCCTTTCTATGATGATCAACGATCACGATTAAAAACCATTCATAGTCTGAAGGAGACCATTTAGAGTGTTAACTCTAACCTTCCAAAGTTGTAACCTGAATATTGTTGTATGAAAAATATCCGACCATTCACTCAGGGAAAAGATAGACAGATCGGGAGAATTTTGCTTTGGAAATATGCTCGGGTTTAAGCTTGCAAAACTTTTCAAAGTAATAAGCATGTGGTTCTGATGTTGGTTGCTTGGAAGGAAAAGGGGCTTAGCTTCAAAGGAGCATGTGTAATTCTCCAAATAATTCAGCTGCGAACAACACTCTTATGTGAAAGAAGAAGACAAGGATTTGATTTGAGGCAGCGAAGGAACATTCGCTAACTCAAAAACATAAATAAATATCTGTATTGTGGGTAATGTAGCCGTAAGTCCATCAACTCCGAGAACGAATGAAGGTCGTCAATCAAATAACGAGTGAAATGCAATCCCAACCATTCATTGGGGGAGGATCGTTGGAGTCAGTTTTGATAGTAGGAGTAGATGTACTCTGATGGAGAAGGACTCCAACAATGAAGAGTGTGAATTTCGGGGAAGATGAAGCTCTGACGTCATTGTCGGAGTATGTGATCAGAAGGCTGGGAGGACATGAAGTAGGTAGATCCCGATGAAGAGGAGGACAGGTAATGGGTGCCACATCAACACCATGTCGGTACCACGTGAGATGGCACAAGTGAGAGGGAACCATGTGGATGCCACGTGGCAGTGAGGTGGAAAATGTGAGTGAAGACTAAGGAAACTTTGAGATGCCATAACTTTCAATCCAGAACTCGGATTTAAGTATGTTTATAGTCATTGGACATCTCGCAACGGGAAGAAACCAACTATGATATTTTGTTAGAGGAATTAATAGAAGAAAATAAGGAGAAAACCCAATAGGCCTTGGGCCTGGGTTTCGGGAGAGAGGGAAAGCCAAAGAAGAATCTGATAGAGATCGATCCAAAGAGGCTTGGGGATGGGTCTGTAGGAAAGGTGGATCTTATGGCCTTGGAAGCTCAAGAACTCAGGGAAATAGAAAAAGAGGAGGCTTGGTAAGGATCAAAGTCAAGGTTCTAGAAAAGGATCAACATATTCCCCCACAAGCCTCTCAAGGTTGGAGCGATCATGTGATCAAAGTGGCTCTGCAAACCTGCTCCTATAAAACAAAAGAATGAGATCAACCATGCAATCAAAAGAAGACTAGACAATATAATAAACAATATATTCCTTGCCTTTAAACCAACCTATAAGAGAATGTTAGGTTTATTGAACAATAATATGGTGACTGTAGATGAGTTCCCTAAGACTACATAAGCTAATTAGAAGCAAAAGAGTAGAATCCATATGCGAGATC
The DNA here is from genome assembly GCA_900067695.1 of Picea abies. Taxonomy (NCBI): domain Eukaryota; kingdom Viridiplantae; phylum Streptophyta; class Pinopsida; order Pinales; family Pinaceae; genus Picea; species Picea abies. The sequence goes on from CBVK0100899291.1 coordinate 3,227, forward strand.
ATACGCATGATGTCATGAAGCATAACATGTTAGCAAGAGGATGTAGAATTTGAATTAGCCAATCAACAAATAATTAGCCACAACCTCATCCAGGACATGCAATAAAACATCAGACCTTGCAGCCACATAGTATCATCAAACACTTCAGAATCAACAAATAGTTGAAACAAATGTCAACGAAACATCATAGGTCAATAAGAATCATGATGACATTTGAAATCATCGGATCAAAAGGAAAAATCAGCACCCATAAAAAAAAATCATCCAACAAGATAAAACCTCCAACTCTCTCAAAGTAGGAAAATACATAACATTAGGATCAAGCGGTAGAGGATTGAGAAATAGGATTAAAATTTTAGTAGGGGACCCCTTTCCTTTCACTTGTAAAAGCAAAACGAAAAAGGGGGGTTGTTGTGGCCACAACAGAACTCTTGGATACAACTTTGTCATTTAAAAGGGACAAGAGACCTTGACTGGATGGCCAGTGTGTATAATTATTTGAAGAGTTTTTCGATCTTGTTAGGGATGATCACCTATGGGTCATGGAAGAGATCTGTAAGACCAGTAAAATGTCGAGCAGTGTAAATGCTACATTTATTATTGTCATTCCTAAAAATATTTTCCCTAGTTCTTTTGACCATTTTTGGTCAATTTCCATCTGCAAATGTCTTTAAAATATCATAGAGAAAATAATAGTAGTGAGGCTCAAACCTATCCTGGAAAACCTTATTACTTCAAAGCAATTTGTTTTTTTAAAGGGAAGGTTAATTCATGAAGCCAATGTCTCAACTAAGGAAGGAATTCATTCCATTAAAATTCAAAAGGCATCGGTCTCGGTCATTAAAATCGACCTGTCCAAAGTAGATGATCTGATGTCTTGGTTATGTCTCAAATGGTTTCTTCTTCACACCAGTTTCAAGCTCCCATGTGTAAAATGGATCATGTGTTGTGTAACTTATGTTTCCTTCGCAATCCTCATAAAAAACTTGGGCTCTCCATTTTTCAAACCAGCTCGGGGTTTGCTATAGGGATTCCCACTGTCGCCTTACCTCTTCCTATTGGTTGTGGATGGGCTCAGTAGGGAAATCATGTAGGAAAAGCAGGGTAATAAACTTCATGGTGTAAAACTAGGAAGGGAGGTGAGTCTTACACATTTTCTCTTTGTTCATGATGTGTTGATATTTTGTTCTTGGGTCGAGGAGAAAGGTAAGGTTTTGAAAGATATATTGAAGCTCTTCTATAGTGCAACAAGTATGATAGTAAATTCACAAAAAATTGCAATTTATCATCCTATGGTAGAGGAAGGAGCTCGAAAAGTCATTGCAAGCATTTTCAATCACACATAGTATGAGTTGAGTGACGTGTTAAAGTATCTTGGTTTTGTATATTTTTTTTGTACTTAAGCTAAACAAGTACAACATTTGTGAATGGAAATGGCTCTTGGACCGAATTAATCGAAAGGTAAATTTATGGTGTAATTGTTGGTTTTCTAGGGGAAAAAGACTGATTCTGATTAGATGAGTACTAGTAGCGATTTTGGTGTACCGACACCTACTGGCACACATCCCAAAAGGTATTCTTGTCACAATCAAGAAGTTATGTTTCAATTATTTGTGGAAGGGAAGTGAAAATTACTTGGAAATATACAAAATGTTGGGGACATTCCACTGGATAGTTTTTCACAACAATTTTAATAAAATACTAAAATCTTTACTGTGAAGGTTAATTTTCTTTAAATCTCAAATTCTTTAATTATTGGTTTTGATCTGCTTAAAATCTATGAAATAGATTAAATGAAAATAATAGAGAACATAAATAAATACTCACACACCATCAATAAATATACACAAGATATAACATCAGAAACCCAATACGATAGAAAACCTATCTAGAAGGTGAGGTCGCTCTGCTCTCTTTTCTTCAATTGCATGTACAAAAAGAGGCACTCTCGATGGAGTTGCCTTTAACATTGTGGCCTGTATGGTTGCTAAAAAATATCTCCTCCTTTGTTATGCTCTCAAAATACCACTCCTAGGTGCTTTGCTCAAATATAGAACAAATACAATGCTAAGAATGTAACCTCTTCTCCTCCTAGCGACCCGATATTTAACATCTCCCTATAGCCATCTAGGGGTGGGGTTTTGACTTCCTCAACCCTCAATTGTGATAAGGTTTTTGAACTTCTAGAATCTTATTGAAAATACATACATGGGTAGCCCCATATACATGATCAATGGTGGATGACATGGCATCCAATCATACCATGGTTGTCAACACAATAGGTCAACTTGCGAGATGCATAAATTTTGCATACGAGCTTTGATTGACATGATTTTTGCAACGTTGGAAAGGTCTCAATGTGTAGAATAGCATCAATGGATCACAACTAAATGTAGGAAAGTTTTTACCCCAAAAATGTCATTTGATGCTTCAAAATGGCTCAAAAAGATTTCAAACCCCAATTGTCCAAATTGGAAACTGGGATTAAAATGGCCCTGCAAGCTAATTCCTCCAATTTTTTCCACTCTGAAAGTGTCGAGATATATGGAAAATAATATAATGATCCAATCAAAATCATACATCCCCATTTAGGAAGGTTTTTGGTCCCTAAAATATTTACTAAATGAGGTGAGGAAATTTTTCCTCTACCTTCTCCTTGGAGTACCACTTTTCTTTGCCCAAAAGTTGTCCTTTCAACCCAATCTACGTAAGGTCATGATGTCCATGTATTGTAGTTTTGGAATGCTCCTGCAAACTGTATCCTATACCAACTATGCATGAGCATCTGGTGTTAAGTCCTCTATAGAAGGTAGGACCTACTCCTCCTCTCGATCCAACATGGAATGCTTGTAGAGTTTGACATTATCCACATTTACTAATGAGTAAATGCACATGTATGGGGGTATAATGAGTTTGTAGGAGTTATCTCACACCTTCTCCAATATCTCGAAAGGTCCATACTGCAGAGCCTTGATCTTCTTACCAGGTCCATGTAGTCTTTCCTTTTTAAACTATAACCAAACTCTATCTCCCACTTTGAATGAATTCTTAGTTGAGTGTTGATCATGTCTAGCCTTGTATTTTTGCTATGACTTCTTCAACATCTCCTATACTTGCAAATGGATTTGCGTAATCTTCTCGACACATTTTTCTGCTCTTAGTGCATCTCATGTGGGGTCCTCCCTGATTCCTCCTTGTTGTCCATATACAACATCCAAGGTGGAAAATATCCAAAGCAAATTTCAAAAGGTGACTTACCAGTAGAAGTGTGGACTCATTTATTATAAGAGTGTTGTATGTAGATCAAATTTTCATCCCAGGTCTTTGGATGCTTTTAATTGTAACCCCCCAAAAGCTTCACCAAAGTGTCGTTGACTACTTTTGTCTACCCATCTGTCTGTGGATGGAATGGTGTAGATCTCTTCAACTTAGTGTCTATCTTTTCCCACTATGTAATCCAAAATGTACTAAGAAATATAGTATCCTTGTATGAGATGACAATCCTTGGTATCCCTAAGTGCACCCAGACCTATTCCAAGAACATGTTTGTTGTTTCTTGTCCTTTCCTGACCTTCTTACAAGGCATGAGAATGCACATCTTGTTGAACCTATGAACTACTACAAATAAATAGTCATGTCCCTTCTCGGATGTTGGTAAACCTCACACAAAATCCATGGAAATGCTTTCCCAAGGTTAAGTGGGTACAGGTAAGGGATGGTATAGACCTTCCTTCCTATTAATGGGCTTGTTGGTAGGAAAAAGTATACATCCTCTAATTAGTAGATTTTAACCTTGTATAAATAATTACTGCAAACAATTTTTTAATAAAATAGAAAAGATACAATGAAACACACACACACACACACATTATACATATATTTTTACCCTGGAAACCCAAACTGGGAAAACCAACAACATGTTTAGAATCACACCTCTAATATTCTATTCATCATTCTATTCAATGTTTACAATACAATATACATATAAGACCCCGTGACATCCAAACCCCTAATCCATTGACCCATCCTAGTCAACAACCCTAATTCCTTAACTGAAATTATAAAACCATTGACAAAAAAACCATGTGCCGAAAAATTGCCAAAAAAGGACGCAAAAAACTTCAAGAAATGGACCAATTTTTTTTCTCGGGGGCTCCCGCCCCTGAACCCCCATAACCCTCCTGACTGGAGGGTGCTAAGAACCCCTTAGACCCCCTTTGCTCCCATATCAATCTACAGTACATGGGATCAAATTTTCAAAGAATATAATACATACCCAACATTATCCCACATGTTGTTTTCTTTGCATACATGGGGTTACAAAATTACATAGTCAACAATCTAGGGAAACAATTCCCATAGATCCTCTACAACAAGAGAACTTCTCAATTCTCACATATTTTGTTAATGAATCTGCAACATTCTCCAAAGTGTCCACCTTTCTTGTCTTCAACCATGTCTCTCACAAAGTGATATTGAACATCAATATGTGTTGTCTTTGAATGATAAGTTGGGTGCATCGCTAAGATGATTGCACTATGACTGCCAAAATCTATCCTTATATCTTGTTGTACCAACCCAATAACTGAACACACTCCCTGTAACCATACTATTTCCTTGATTTCATGAGTGGTTTCCATGTATTTAATGTCTTAGTTAAGAGTGCCACTACATAATCTATTTTTCTCATCCAACTGATTGCCTCTCCAAATATGTTAAACACATACCCACTTGTAGATCTTCTATGATCTAGATCTCCAGCCCAGTCTGCATAAAAAAATCCATGTATGTCCAACACTCTGTCCAATCCTGGTCTTCCTTGGTAGTACAATCCATAACTAGTAGTGCCACAGAAATACCTGAAAACCCTCTTCATTGTTGTTCAATGCTCCTTCCTCGGTCTTGACATATACCTGCTCGAAACTCCCATTGCATGTGCAATGTCCGGTCTAGTACATACCATTGCATACATCAAACTGCCAACCACACTCACATATTGATCCGAAAATCTCTAGACACCACTTATTCTGGAAAATATATAGATGTAGTATCTGATTTGCTTCTGTATAATTTCTAGGATCTATTAAGGTGATTGCAAAAATTTGATGATGTGCTTTGAACCCAAAACTCATAAATCGAAGAATAACTTGTTTGATGAAAATACCAAAAACACATGTAACATGACTCACACATGTCAATTTAATGGATGCTCTTAAATTCCATCACTTAAAACAAGAAAATAACTATACCATTGAAATCCTTGCAAAATTCTGAAACTTTTGACCATAAAGTCGACCAATTTCCAAACTAGCTCAATTTTACGCCTTCCGACACCCAAAACAATACATTAAATACTCATAAATGGAAAATTGAGAAATTTGTTTTTACAAATGACCTCAAATCACAAAACATACCTCATATTCATGATCCTTGCGAAAAATCATGCAATTTTGTTATAAAACACTTGAAATTACGTCAAGGTACCATTTGGCACGCTTTACAGTGCAACACAAAATTTAACTCTACTTGTACATACTTCCGTACAGTCTCAAAATCTGTTCCCTGTCTCGAAATCCATGTAGTCTCAGACTCTATGCCTCAGGATGCATGCCTATGCATTGGGATCTGTGCCCAATATATAGGCCAAGTCTCCAAAACCACCCACATAATTTGTGGCAACTTATTTACTAAAAATAGTGAAATCCTGCTAAATGTTGGCTGGTGGCTTGTTGGTTAAAAACCTTAGGTAAGTTTGGCAGGGTCATGGGTTCTATTCTTGTGCATATCTCTTCCAAGGCATATAGTTTGTTACATCCATTGGTTATAGTTTTAAATCCGTCGGAATATATATATATATATATACACAACAAACCTCCGCGAAAAACTTTTGACTATAAAGTCGACCAATTTCCAAACTGGCTCAATTTTATGCCTTCTCACACGGAAAACAACGCATTAAATACCCATAAATTGAAAATTGAGCAAAAAGTTTTACAAATGACCTCAAATTACAAAACATACCTTATATTCATAATCTTTGCAAAAAATTGTGCAATTTTGATATAAGACACTTGAAATTATGTACCATTTGACACACTTTACGGTGCAGTACAAAATTTAATTGTACTTGCACATACTTTTGTATAGTCTTGAAATCCTTGTAGTATTAGACTTTGTGCCTCAAGATGCATGCTTGTGTATTGAGATCCATGTCCAATATTTAGGCCAGGTATCCAAAACCACCTGCATAATTTGTGGAAACTTATTAACTAAAAATAGCGGAATCTCACTAAATGTGTGCTAGTGGCCTGTTGGTTAAATACCTCTGCTAAGTTTGGAGGGGTCATGGGTTTTATTTTTGTACATGTTCATTTCAAGGCATATAGTTTGTTACGTCTATTGGTTATAGTTTTAAATCAGTTGGAATATATATATATATATATATATATATATATATATATATATATATATATACACACACAACAAACTTCTCCAGTATAAGTGTTAAGCCCCTCCATGTTTAATAAATATATAATATACATAATATATAATAATATATATTATATATATATGGTATAAAATAACTATATACTATATATACAAAAAACTTTTGCGAGAAAAGTGTTAAGCCCTCCACGTTTAATACATGGTTAAATAATTATATAATATATATTATATATAATAAAACACTCCCGCCAATTAAGTGTTAAGCCCCCACTGATAGGTTCTGGTTACATGGTTTAGTGCATGACTAGGGGCTTGGGCTAGCTCTTGGCCCCATTCCTTCCCAAATGAAACTTTAATATAAACTTATATACATTATTTCCTACATTCATATAAAAGAACATTGCGTGGTGTATTGGCTTGAGCACTATGTGAAGGCTTTGGGTGCTCACAGAGGTCATGGGGTCGAGCCCCCCATAATCCAAAATTTTATATACATATAACTATTACTTGCCAATGAGGGGCTGCCACGTGGCAACCTCTTATTGGCTAAACGTATGCTACATGTCATTAAATAACTGGACCACTTGGATGCCAACTCAACTGCTGACAAATATACCACGTCACCTACTCTTGTACGAACACGTGTCACGACCGATGTCCCCATGCCACGTATCACCCTTTGGTGGTGCCACATTGCACCCCTATTTTTCCTGGTTTGAGCAAACTTTGACTACCCATAACTTTTGCATACGAGCTTTGTTTGACGTTGTTGGAAATCTGACGACGAGCTCTATGCAATGATGTCATTTTTGAGAATATTTGAGATACTTGAATTTTGAGAATTTATGGATCCCCTGGGACCTCTGTGAGCATTCCAGATCCTCTTGGAACTCTATGAGAATTATGTAGATCCTCCTGGATCACACACTTCTCAGCCTCATTTATCTCAAAAAATTGAACAAGCCCAACATCTGCATGCAAAAATAGCAAGAACAAACATGTTTTTTTTCTGTTTGTCTTGTTGTTTAATTCATAAACAATTTTGTGCTATTGCAAGACAATTGTGGGAATAATTGGAAGACAAATTTTTCCAAGTGGAATTGGAATTATTGGTTGTGTCTTCTTGTGTAATAACAAGACAAATTTGTCCAATTGGAATTGTTAGTTGTATCTTTTTGTGTAATAACAAGACAAATTTGTCCACTTGGAATTGTTAGTTGTGTCTTCTTGTGTAATACCAAGAAAAATATGTCCAATTGGAATTGTAAGTTGTGTCTTCTTGTGTAATACCAAGATAAATTTGTTCAATTGGAATTGGAATTGTTAGTTGTGTCTTCTTGTGTAATACCAAGAAAAAATT
>CBVK0100899363.1:0-38044 GCA_900067695.1 Picea abies
AGGCCATTTTCAGTTTTGAGGTATAGCCATGTAATTTATGCCAATTTATTGCTGAGATAATATAAAATCCTCTTCACTTCGAAGCGGGCCTGGAGACGTAGTCCATTGTTGGATGAACTCTGTTATCATGTCTTGTGTTCTTGCACTTCTTCTCATATTTTCTCCATGATTATGTATTCTTTAATCATGTTAAACATAAGCTTTTAATTATGCTCTTAATTCAATTCATGCTAATGTCATCGGTGAAAAGATCCCAGATCATGTTGGTATCAGAGCGGTCTTCTTTGACTTGAATTGCGAGTGTGAATGCTTACCAGGGCCAAGCTTTAAGCAGGTGAAGGAAAAATTAAGACTTTCAACCCAGAGATTGGACGTGCAACTTGAAGAAGGGAAATGGAGGATGAAGAGAGACATGCCAAGCATGAGAATTTTTTTCACAAGATATTCTATCGGATGTCAGACATGGTAGAAAAATTGTATGCAGATTATGAAGAGAGAGTGGAAAAAATAGAGAAGAAGAAGAAAGATAAAGAATAAGATAATGCTTCAATGAACCATAGAATTGGAGGATATCCTCTTAAGCCTCCATCACCATATTCAATTTTAATCTCTTCTTTCTCTTCCTCTCATTCTCATCATTCTTAGCATTCTCATCATTCTAGTTTTCATCAAAGTACTTCTAAAAAGCCATTGTTGAAACTAGATCTGAAATTTAATTTTCCCATGTTTAATTGAGAAGCTAATGCAGATAAGCTTAACAATTGGATCATATAATTCAAAGTTTACTGCCGTGTACAACATATCGAGGAGGAAGAGGCAAAGATCCAGTTCGATTCTCTTCGATTGGAAGGCACATCGCTTGTATGGTGGGAGAAAAAACTTCAGAAAGGTAGTAAGCATAATGGTAAACTCCTTTCTTCATGGTCCGAATTTACTTTTGCGTTGAAAAATAAATTCTATCCATTGGGTTATTTTCAGAGAACCATGATGGAATGGAAAAACCTAAGACAAGGTAAATGTCAAAGTGTTCAGAGTTTCACAGAGGAGTTTAGGAAACAAACACTTGCATTAAATATTCCTTTAGATTCTAATGAAACTTTGATGAAGTATATTGGTGCACTTCACAGTTACATTTGACATACATTATTATTGTTTAACCCCAAAAACTTAGATGAGGTATGTGTGCAAGAAAATCACCTTGAAATTAAGAGAAAAAATGTACATGAAGATCACAAGCATTTAGAAGACCATTTCAAAAGGAAAGGCAAAGGAAATGATAAGAGGACAACTACAACAATGAAAGAGGGAGAAAAATCATCTTGCACTCATTGCCAAAAAGATGGGCACAATGATGAGCATTGCTGGAAGCTGCATCCAGAGTTATGACCGAAGTGATTTGGTGGAAAATGGAAGCATAAAACTATTGCTACTGTGCAATGAGACCTAGGTTCCGACTCAAGTGATGAGGAAAATATCACAACTATTGGATTATAAGGTAAAGTTTCCTTGCATGCTAGTTCAAGTTATGAAATTCCATCTCTTGAAAATGATAAAAGAATAAGTGAATTATTCCACATAAGAGTAGTGACCAAACACATGAAAGTGGAAAATCTGTTTGATCTGGGCTCACAAGTTAACTTGATATCTAAAGAGATTGTAAATAAATTGGGATTAACCACAATAATTCACCAGAAACATTACACTCTTGGTTGGGTGCATGCCAATGCAAAACTTTAGGTTACCAGTCAATGTAGATTGAGGTTTTCTATTGCTTTTAAGTTGATATATTAGGTTGATTTGGATGTGGTTCCTTTGGATATCAATAGTATTGTATTAGAGAGTCCTTATATTTATGACATAAAAGTCATCTTCTTCCGAAAAGAGAATAAATACCATCTCACAAAATATGGAGTAGAATATATTGTTAGGGCTCACAACACGGAAACAAACCCATCACTTATTAGTGCAGGTCAAATAAAGAGAGCCATAAATACTTGTAAGAAACTTGTGCTTACGATTGTAAAAACCAAAGAGCTTGATAAGTCTAATTCTCTCGATACTCTTAATCCTTTACACAAAAATGAAATTCTTGAGATGAGACAAGTCTTTCAGTGGGGAGGCAGACAGAAAAGGGCCTTCGACACTTTAAAAGAAAAGGTCAACCCTGCACCAATACTAGCTCTACCAAACCTTCAACAACCATTCAAGGTTGCAACCAATACCAATGCAGATGCCATGAGAGAAGATATACTTTTTAGACCTCCTAGTTTTGCATCTATTGTTTCGAAGAAATATCATGTTAGCAATGTTGAAAAATATGTTATTGACGAAATATTCAAAGATGTATTTGAGAGGCTAATCGATGGCTTGTAGGTGATTTTTTTTTTTGTTGCAGGAAAAACTATTCTACCATTTGGGTATACTTTGTATTCCTACCATTAAGAAAGTGCATGTAATTGGGGAAGCTTACATTTCTCTTGTATTTGGACATTTTCGAGTAGAGAGTATTTTAGTTCATTTGTTGAGGTTATGTTTTCCTCAAATGGAAGTAATTGTAACCATGATTGTAAAGAGGTGTGTGTTTTGCATTTTTAAGCCTACTAATAGAAATTTGGGGTTGTACACACCACTCCCTGTTCCTTCTCATCCTTGGAAGAGTATCTCCTTGGATTTTGTAGGGGGGTTTCCTATGTCAAAAATGGGTCATGGCTACTTGTATGTAGTAGTGGATAGGATTATCAAGACGTGTGTCCTGATGCTATGTAAAAAATAGATCAATGCTGAGCGAATTGATCACCTTTTCTTTCAGCATGTATGGGTCCACTTTGGACTTCCCACATCCATTATCTAGGATCAAGACACTCAATTCCTTGGAATTTTTTTGTGGAGAATGATGGACACCAATATGAAGAGGAGTACTACTTTGCATCCATAGACTAACAGAAAGACAAAGTTTGTTAACATAACAATGGTTCATTTGCTTCGAGGATACTGCAACAAACATCCCAAGTTGTGGTATGATAGGCACATAGTTGATCACCTGTTTCAAGTGGGAGATCTAGTGTGACTTCCCATCAACAAAGTTCGGTTGAAGGGAGAAGGAAAGAAGCTCAAGCCCATCATATATGGACCCTTCACCATCTTGGAGAAAATTGGCACAAATTCCTTTCACCTTGATCTACCACCGTACACACAAATATACTCAGTTGTAAATGTAGAGAACCTAAAAATTTATGAGCCTCCAATTATCATGAATCAAAGGGAACATGTCTCAATACCTTCAGTGGATGAGTTTTCTCTTGAGTACTTGGATGAGTTAAATGAAGGTATCATCCTAGACAAAAGGATGAGGACTTCACGCATGGGTGATGTTGAATATATTTGAGTGAACCTTAAGGGCACACACCTAATTAAATGATCCAAAATGGATCTCGGAACCAAAATGGGTCCAGGAATTCCTAAATATAAAAGTGCTCAAAATGGATTCAAAACAAACGTGTGCATAGGCCTCGTTGATATGAATCCAACACAACTTGAACAGGCTCAAACAGACATTGTATGTGAAAGATATTATTGTTTGTTCATTTTGACAAACGTGCAAAATTTTGATGACTGTGTAGTCTGTACAGTGCTGACGTGGAAGTTGACTGTACAAGCCGTACGACTATACAATGTGTTATCACATGAAGTTGTCAGGAGTCATTTGTGTTTTTTTTTATTACCTAAGTCTATATCCTTGCTCTGTCTCCCTCTCTTTCACATGCCATGTCCTAAAGTTTTTCCCTTCGACTGTTAAAGTTGTTTTTGTTTGCTCTCTTTTCTTGAAAGACCTGGTTTCCCTTAATGTCTTACCTGAAAAAGTCTCGACCTGAAGCTTTTCTGTTTTCTCTAAAGATGAACACCCATCTCCTTTTTTTTAATCACTCATCCTTTCATTTTCTTGAGCCCCATCCAATCACCCAAGACTTTTCTTACACAGACTACAGCCGCGGGCTCAAGGCACAATACTCAGAGCGGTCAGTTCTGGACTTGAATCGAGCAAAAGGGAAGGTTCTGATTTCAACGGCGGGAATACCACATGGAGTTTAGATTAGCATCTTGTAGGCATTCAAAATCTTAAATTTGCGTGAAGTATAGCACCAGAGAAAATCCCCAAAGAGAGCATGAGTCGTTGATCTTCAAGGGGACCGGTGGTAACTGATCCAAGCGTTTGGGGAAACGAGTTTCAGGAGTTTCAAAGTGAGAAGTGAGTAAAACTATCGAAGAGCCAAATCGCAGAGTCCAGAAGCGCTGAAGAGCTGAAGCCCAGATTCCAGAAGCGTCGAAGTCCCGAATCCCGAAATTAGCGGGAGTCGTCCAACTAGAGGGGCACGTGGTGCCAGATCAACAGATTCACAATTTCGTGAATATGAAGTTTTGCTGGGAACAATGCACAAGTTTCATGCAGTGTGAGCTCGTGAAATGCTTAGAGAGTGGGCCTAGGGTCATAGCCCAAGGTCATATGGAAAGCGGGTCCAAAAGGAAAGGTTGATACCCATCGCGTGGAGTCGACCAAGGTGGAGTTCCGAGGAAGAAATCGCAACAGTCAGATGCAAAGTAAATCTAGCCGTCACTGAGTTAGGTGATTTCATCAAATCAAGCATCGGGAAGTTTGTGGTCTAGTGTTGTGAAGATTCCCAAAAAGCAAAGTCCCAAAGCGCCTTTAGAGATAAGCGTTAAGTTATGGCCCGAGATCACATGCAGGAAAAGGGGCAAGAAGCGAGCACCATAAGCTTTGGGAGCACGAAGGAAAGGGCGTATATTTCATGAGTTCTGCATCAAAGGCCGAAAAGTGCCCGTGTTAGTCACATAGTGATATTATCATGGTTTCAAGGTGCCAAAGTTGACTCGAAGAACTGCTAGCAGCGCATGGCATCTCCCTGAGTGTTCAAAACTCATCCTGATCCCGAAGAAAGTAGTTAATGAAGGAGGGGTGGTGGTTGAAACCTCGTCTCACTCCATAAATGGAAAGTATGGAAGGATTGGCCATGGAGGCAGACTATCAGCTCAAAGTTCCCCTGTGGATGGATTTTCTTGCAAGCCCATACTGATCTGAGCTAGCGTCTGACAGAAGATTGCATGCACAGTCTGACAGAAGAAGTCGCCGACGCAAAACTTTGATTGTAAGGGCCAGGTCACACTCCTGGTAGTTGTGGATCGAGATGAGTATAAATAGATGGTTTTAATATTTTGTCAAGGTCGTCAACTGGTTGAGCAGAGCTCCCTATTTTGTAATATTTTGATACCATAACTGTTCTCTGGTTATGAATCACATTTGAGACTTTCACATTAATAGAAGTCAACCTCTTTTCATCTCTCTGTAAAAACTGTGCTCAAACACTCGGGCATGGAGGATCTAGTCGAGGGTTGTGATGCTATTGTAATGTAGGTTTGATTACAATGGTATGGTGACTAGTTTTAGTCAACTTCCTTGTTATCTTTTCCCTCTTACATTGAATGACTCGGGCATGGAGGATCTAATCGAGTTGTTGTAGTTTCATGATAATGTAGGTTTGATTATTATGTTGCTGTCACTATGTTGCTTGGACATGTTTCAGTTTCTGAAGCTTGAGCTCAAGAGTGCTCTTGATTTTGAGTTTTTCTTCACCAAGCTGCTTGAAAGCCTGATGCCCATAACAGTCTCATTCACCCCTCTCACTAAGTCTTCCCTCTGCTCACACTTAAACTCAGATCACTAACTGAAGTTAATGAGGCCCTCACTTCCCTGTGCATTACTTGTCCAGTTTCGTGTTGAAATCATTCTTGTATTGAGTTTTCCCCATTTGACCTCCACTCACATAAATCAAACATCCACCAAACATTTATGATGGGTACTGGGCTTATCCTCCTACAATCTGAGGGTGACTCTCAGTGCTAACACAATGACGTGGCAATGAGTTGGCATGCTGACGTGGAAAATTGTCCTGACTGGGCAAGTGGAGTAGATGTGGACGAGTCATTTTGTGACACGTGGCACCACTGCAAGCATGACATGTGGCATGAGATGACATGGCAGGTACATGGGCATGCTGATTGAGCAGACAGGTGGTCGATTTATCTCTTGACATGTTGATATTTGATGGAGAATAACATGGTGCCACATGGCCCAGTCTTGGGCTGCCACATGGCACCCGTCCATTGGATAGTTTGTTTGGACTCCACGAGAGTCGAACCTGTGACCTCCAGGCATGGGGGGAATGACTTGGTAGGGCCGGGCTACCAACCCTCCCTCATGGTGGATATTAACCTTATTATTAACAACATCTATTTAAGTTTGAATGGTTGTCATTTGGTGGATTTAAGGGCTGGGGCCTAGCCCCATCCCCCGATGCGATCCATAAAACCATACCACTTGACCTCCCTCTACCTTTTGGTACAGATTTTTTATGGAGTTTGGACCAACCTCGATGCATGTGACCCTACCTATAGCCGTTGGATTATATGTATGGAGTTAAGTGCTTAGTCGGCCAGGCTAGCCCGCCGACCCAAGCACGTGACCATGGGGCTTTGACCATGGGCCAAAAAACTATATGTGTGTGGAGCTTTAGGCCGTGGCCATATGGCCCGGTTCATATGACCAAGACCCAGAAATAGAGGGGGCTAGCCAATGGGTGAGGGCAGTTAGCCTGGCACTCGGTCACATGGGCCACACGACCTAGTCCTCCTCCAGGGAAAGGGTGCGAGAACCTTAACAGTGCGAACAAATCGCCTGAGTTTCGGAATGGTGCGCATGCAAGGTTTTTTAAATGGGAAAACATACAGAGCTCGATGCAAAGGTCTGTGGGTGCATTTTGCAGAACAAAGGACTACAAGTTTATTGGGGAAAACTCCTAGGAGTGTATTTTCTTCAATTTTTGGCCAATCTAGGTGCAGGAAGAGCCCAAATAGGGGGATTTGAACATTCTGGAGCCATTGGAGTCATCTATTTGGAATTCTCAACACTGCAAAGTACTATTTTTAATACTTTTAGTTTATGATGAGAATGAACCATTGAGGAGAGAAATTCATTTCCAGGAGCTTCGTTCATCCGTTTTCTGTGCCGTCAGTTTTGATGTTCTTGAGATCTAGCATAACACATCCAAATCAGTTTGTAATCCATTTGGAACTTTTATGATGAACTTTTGAATCTTTTAACAGAAATAAGAAAGCCTCACCCACTAAGACAAAGGCCCAGAGACATAGGCGAGATTGCCAAACTTTGTTATCAACTTTTGTTGTTATGGTTTGCTGTTCTTTTATGATTATTTCCAGATCTGTATATCGATTTATGGATGTCATGTTTCTTCTTTAATTCTTCCTCTTTCATCAAATTCCTAAATGGTTAATGAACTCATGCTTTAAAACTCAACGATTGTCATTAAAAGATCTTTTCGGATCAAGTGGTATCAGAGCTAGTTGACGGTTGGTTTTTGAGTTTGCATGATTACCAGGGAAAAGCTGAATCGTGGTGAAGGTAAGCTTGTTGAAGAGAATCCTGAGATTGGATCGAGAAAGGGACATCTCAAAGGAGAAAATGGCATCTAAAGAGGGACTTTCTCAAGATGAGAAGGATTTTCAAAATACTCTCTTTGCCATGGAAAAGATGGTGAAAGTGTTGTATGAATAGTACTTGGAATGGAAGAGATCGGTTCAAGAGAAATCTTCAAAGAACGACAAAAGCGAAGAAGAATTGAAGGAATTTCCTTCTACAACTGATTCAGAAATCATCTCTGAGGTGTGCAGTGGAATTCATTCATCAATGTCACATTGTTCCCATCAAGATGGTTCTTTTGGTGCATTTGAAAAACATACAAGAGGTATAGGTTTGAAATTGCTAACCAAGATGGGCTATGAAGTAAAGGGCCTTGGAAATAAGGGCCAAGGTATCGTTAATCCCATAGAGGTTGTGGAAATACCTCATTATTTAGGATTGGGATATGGCGAAGTGGAGATTGGAGAATGCTCCAAAACATTGGAAGCAAGTGTTGCTTCAAATGACCAGCTTAAGTCATTGCGGGAACAATTCATGAAAGGTGATGGTGTATCACTCCATGATGGTGATAGTGAATGCAAGTCATCTCCAAAGAAAAGTGAAGATACAAATACAATCTTTCTTTGATTATAAAAATCATAATCATGTAATCCAAAACTTGTGGAATATGTATCCTTGTACATTTTGTCATTCACCCAAGCATTGTGTGGCCAAGTATTGGAAGAGACAATATTTGTACAGGGAATTTATGTCGACCAGGAAGGAGACACAACATAAAGACTCAACTCCATAATGGAATAAAGAGAAGGGAAAACAAGTTTGGATGTCAAAAAACCACTGCACTTATTAAAACAAGGGTGGACATCAAAAGGATAAATGTTGAAATCTTAATTCAGAGCTTCGTCCAAAGAATGAAAAATATATTGTGCATGTACTCACAAAGGAAGAGGAAGTACTAGTGAAGCAAGAGGAACAACATGAAGGAAAGAAATGACTTGGTTTTTCCAGAAGTGGATGTCACATCTTCATTGTATTTTGCTTCCATTAATGTAATCACACATGTTGTAATGATGACCTGTTATAACATCATTTTGTACAACATAGTGTTTTGTTTTATCCTTATGAGTATGTAATCAGTAAGTTCAATTTTGTAACCTTTTGGAGGACCAAAAGGTCTTAGTGGGGAGGTGTGATCCAAAATGGATCCCGGAACCAAAATGGGTCCAAGAAGGCCTAAAATGATAAGTGCTCAGAATGACTTCAAAATGGACATGTGCGTAGGCCTCATTGATATGAACCCAACACAACTTGAATGGGATCAAACGAACATCGTATGCTAAAGATATCACCATCTATTTGTTTTGCCAAACAAGCAAAATTTTGATGATTGTGCAGTCCGTATAGTGCTGACATGGAAGTGGACTATACAAGCCGTACAATGACATGGCAGTGAGTTGGCATGTTGACATGGATAGCTACGCTGTCTGGGCAGGTGGAGCAGATGTGGACGAGTCATTTTGTGACATGTGGCACCACTGCAAGGGGACATGTGGCATGGGATGATGTGGCAGGTACATGGGCATGCTGACTGGGCATATAGGTGGTCAAGTTATCTCTTGACATGTGGTTGTTTGATGGAAAATAGCATGGTGCCACATGGCCTAGTCTTGGGATGCCATGTGGCACCCCTCCATTGGATAGTTTGTTTGGAAAAAGTTGTTTGGAATCCATGGGAGTCTAACTCGTGACCTCCGGGTGTGGGGGGAATGACTTGGCATAGACAGGCTACCATCCTATCCTCATGGTGGATCTTAACCTTATTCTTTGCAACATCTATTTAAGTTTGAATAGTTGTCGTTTGGCAGAGTTAAGGGCTGGGGCCTAGCCCCAGTCCCCGACGCGATCCATAAAACCGTACCACTTGACCTCGCTTTAAATTTTGGCATGGATTTGTTATGGATTTTAGCCCAGCCCTGACACATGTGACCCTACTTATAACTATTGGCTTGGATGTATCGAGTTAAGCGCTCGGTCGACTGGACTAGCCCGTCGACCAAGGTGCGTGCCTAAGGGGACTTGACCAGGGGCCAAACAACTATATGTGCGTGGAGCTTTAGGCCATGGCCATATCTCCTGGTTCATATGACCTAGACCCAGAAACATAGGGGGCTAGTCAATGGGTGCGGGCATTTAGCCCGGTGCCTGACCACATGGGCCATACGACCTAGTCCTCCACCAAATAAAGGGTGCCAGAACCTTAACGGTGCAACAAAATCACTCGAGTTTTGGAACAGTGCACGTGCCATGTTTTTTAAATGGGAAAACACACAGATTAGGGTGCATAGGTCTGTGGGTGCATTTTTCAAAACAAAGGACTGCAATTTTATTGGGGAAAACTCCTAGGAGTGTATTTTCTTCAAAGTTTGGCCAATCCAGGAGCAAGAAGAGCCCAACTAGGGGTTTTTGAACATTCTGGAGCCATTGGAGCCATCTATTTGGAATTTTGAGCATTACAAAGTACTTTTTTTAATACTTTGAGTTTATTATGAGAATGACCCATTGAGGAGAGCAGGCCATTTTCGGGAGCTTCGTTCATCCATTTTCAGTGCCGTTAGTTTTGATGGGTTCTTGAGATCTATCATAACACAACCATATCAGTTTGTAAGTCATTTGGCACTTTTATGATGTACTTTTGAAGCTTTGAACAAAAATAAGAAATCCTCACCCACTGAGACAAAGGCCCAGAGACGTAGGTGAGATTGTCGAACTCCGTTATCAACTTTTGCCGTTATGGTTTGCTGTTCCTTTATGCTTATTTCCAGATATGTATATTGCTTTATGGATGTCATGTTTCTTCTTTAATTCTTTCTCTTTCATCAAATTCCTAAATGGTTAATGAACTAATGCTTTAAAACTCAACCATTTTCATTAAAAGATCTTTTCGGATCAGTAAAGCACAATGGATCGAGAAAGAGAAAGTGAGGGAGAAATTCCATCACCTTCCTGTTGAATGATAAGGATTTTAGAGGCCCAAAACTTCCTAGTGGGGAGGAATGATCTAGGAGGATCTAAAAGGCCAAAAATCCAAAGTCCTCAAATCTCACCAAAAACAATGCTAGGTTGAAGAGCTCATCACAAGCTTTCCAATGGTGCAAATGGCACCTCAAACAAATTCCGTATGGAAAAGATATGGATGGTCAAAGTTTTAGTCAACCAATCAAAGTCAATAGGGTGAAATCATTGTCTGTACATGTGACGTCAGTAGTCAATGTACTAGGGTGATGTTATCATGATGATGTGGCACCCCCAGGGGCCACCCCGTGGCATGTTGAATTGGCATTTTTGGTAGCCACTTGGACCAATTAATGGGTGACATGTGGAACTCCCAGGTGGTGCCACGTGGTACCACCCAAGGGCCAACACATGGCAGCCCGAAATAGATACAAGTGGCAGTTACGTTAGCAAGCTAACTGGGTACAAGTAACCAATGGTAGGGTTCCATGTGGCCCAATGATTCGGTGCCACGTGGCACCCTTGAAACGCCCAAGGAGGTATCGATCCAAACAAATAAAAAAAGATTATGGTCGTGTCGACCGACGCCGAATCTCGCGATCAGACAACCCATATTCCAACGAAAGTTTCCACCATATCTAGCCACATCATGATTTCTAGATGGGGCATTCATTGTGAGCCTAACCGTGCAACCATCACATCAAAACCATGGTGCCAAATTTAACTGACGGTTCGATGGAAGTTAGAAATATATGACAGTCATGTTAATTTTAAATGTTTGTTGAACTATATTTATAATATAGTCTTAACTTAAGACCAAAAGGAGAGGCCCATGGGTTTGACCCTGGGACATCCCCAACCAAATACATTTTATACCAAACTACCAATCATTCGGGCTACCGACCATCTGGAAATATCCGCCACAATTATTACTTAAAACTCAGACTTATGCCAAGCTCGAGAGTCCACGCCCAAGTTCGATATGTGAACACATTTCTATGTAGGTACATAATTAATTGTAGATTGCAGTGGCATGCTTTACAAGACGAAGAGACTAGGAGCAGTCTGGGATGAGTAGTGTCAGAATTTCATGATTTGACAGTCATTTCTACACAATTTCTCGCCACAAATCCATTGGTGTAATCAGATTTTGCATCAGGGCAACAATTTTTCAGGCCATTTTCAGTCTTGAGGTATAGCCATGTAATTTATGCCAATTTATTGCTAAGATAATATAAAATCCTTTCAACTTCGAAGCGGGCCTGGAGACGTAGTCCATTGTTGGGCGAACTCCATTATCATGTCTTGTGTTATTGCTCTTCTTCTCATCTTTTCTCCATGATTATGTCTTCTTTAATCATGTTGCACATAATATTTTATTTATGCTCTTAATGCAATTCATGCTAATGTCATCGATGAAAAGATCCTGGATCAACTTCTAAGGCTTCCATCTTTTTAAAACATTTAGAATCCACATAACCATCTCCCCCCCAAAAGTTGTAATGCCTGTTAGTCTTCTTATTTTTGGATTTTTCTCCTTTATCACCATTGGGAGTAGAAGCTGGTAGAGAGGGTTTGAGACCCTTGTTTTGCTTTATGTTGTGAAAAGGATGTTGCTTCTTGGGATTCTTGGATTTATCTTTCTGCTGGTCACTAATGATTTTTTGGATGTACCTGCTGTGCTGATCACTCCAAGTTGCACAGGCTTATCTTTCTCTCGAATCAAAGAATCACAAGAAGACTCAAGAGTGGGTTCTTTATAAGCATTCCCTAGAGATTCTGTATTGGCATAAAGGGTAGATACAAAGATAAAATATGCACTACCAAGCTTAAGAATAATAGTATATATGCATTGGTCATCGTTTAGATATATTTTACATTATTGACATAAAATTCTAAGTGTTTTGAACTTAGATAAATAATATTCAATTCAAAGAAAAGCATTGGGACTTAAATTCATTAACAAATTTTCAACCTAGTGAGATTGAATAATATTGTGTTTACCAAACACAACTTGAAGATTTTCACAAGTTTCATCAAGGTTATCAATTCCTTGAAGGTGAAACCTTAAATCATGAGAGATGTACATTCTGATTAGTCCACATGCTTCATCATTCTTATTATCCCATTTCTATTTATTTTCGAAATGAACATGTTCTTGTTCTTTTCCCAAAGTAATCCGATACAATTCTTCACTTCTTAGTACATCCTCCATGTGTGATTTCCATGAGAAATAGTTGGTACTCATAAGCAAAATATCACTATGAGAAGCCATATTAAAATAGACATAGAATATGAATTTAAAAGATGAAATTAATGGTCTATGGAAAGATTTCGAAAAATAGGTTGTTTTAAAAAAAACAACACTGAAAATGGATTTAAGATGTGAAAGTTATGCCCTTTTTGAGAAAAAGGAATAAATGGTAACCAAAGAGCCACATGGAAAGCAGAGGTTGGTCCATGTGGTGATGCTCCTCCTTCTCTAACTTTTCCTATAAGCTCACTTTTACAAATAAGTTGTTTACACTGAGAGGGGGGGTGAATCAATATCAATTATAATTTAGTGCCTTTTAAAAACTTTAACTTTTCAATCAAATAAATGCATCCCAATATACAATAAAGAGAAAAAGAAAAAATACACAATGCACAACAAATTTACGTGGAAATCCAATTGGAAGAAAACCACGAAATTATTTTCTTATATTATAAAAAGATAACATTAATATAAATCCACAACTTCCAAGGTTCTCCAGCTCCAACAGGAAGGAGGCAACAACCCACTGATTTATAGAAACCAACATGAAGGAAGATACAACTCCCTGGATTCTATAGTTCCAACTGGAAGGAGTCTCCAACCCCCTTTCCTTGCACCTTCCTTCCACCCTCAAATATGTATATAAAAGAATCTACCTGTCACTGTTGTTGAGGCAAAGATATGAATTATCTTACTCAAGCATTTTCAAATCTTGTCTAGCTAAGAAAAGATATTTGGGAATATCACCCTATGTTTTATAGCCTCAAACATATTTTCCCAATCCACAAGTATTAATTACAAGTGTTTAGGTTGATTTTTTTTTATGAAAATAATGTTGCAAATTAACATAAAATTTTATTTTATTTTATGAAAATATAAAGATTATAGAAAGTAAACGTGGAGATCAAAAGCAAAAGTAACCAATTCACAGATACACACAAATGAGATAGAATGACAATCTGCTTTATTTCATTCCAAGAAATCAAAAGTATCCTTCTCTTTACAAAATCCCTATGAGGGCATGGACCAAAGTATAATTTAGAGATCCTCAATGAAAACCATACAAAAATACTCTGACAAGAAGTAAAAACTGAACTTTATAATCTGGATTAGCTGACCACAGACTGCTTCCAATTTCACTCTACAAAATATCCTTTATCAACTATGAAACTTAATCCATAAACAAACAAGTATACACAGACTATCAAAGATATATCAACACATTTAAAACAAGCATTTGAATGATTTGGTTCAGTGTTGAACCTTGTTGTCTACAATAGGACCCTGTTGTCAAAAAGAGAATTAGGCTCTAAATGAACTCAAGAATGAAGGAAAACTGAAATTATCTCATGAAAACAAAAGAGAAAACCTTAGTATTGCTTTCTCCTTCTATTCTCCCCTTTTTCTTCCTTCTGATTTGGCTTTTATGCATTCCAAATAAGTTGAAGTAGTTCAACTACTTTCTTTAGTTAAGTTAGTTAAAATTAACTAATTTTAGTTTAGGGGAAGTAATAATAATAAAAATAGTTAAGGGTCTTTATTTAATAATAGCTAAGTAGGTGGGACCCCTTGTGACTCCCTTCTTTTATTCTTTACAAAAATAAACACAATTAGATAATCATTTAAACACATGCTGCCTTGTAGCTCCCATAAATACTTCCAAAATTTGAATATTAAATATCAGAAATAATTCAAACCATATCCAAGAATATGTAAATATCCACATTATCCAAAAAAATAGCTTGTTGTCCAAAATTTTCTACAGACCACTGTCTTCAACAACTCAATCATAAACACATAAATTAAAATCCATACTTGCCACTTTGAGAGGCAATCTTTCTCCTATCACTGATGTCCCATTTGGACTTCCTAGAAGTAGCCTTTGGTTGATTCGAACCTTGAGGCTTAATCTCATTAATAACATGGGAACAATCATCCTTCAGATGCATAAAAAAGGAAACTGATTTTGAAGAGTCATTTGAAGGAGAGGAAGGTGAGGCAACAACTTTACCTTTATCTTTCACATGGGAGACATCTGTTTTAAGCCGTTTGCTAACATGAGAGGATTGAACAGGTGAATGCACAATGGAAAATTGAACATTAGGATTTACAGGTGGTGGAGGGGGAAATGAAAAATTGGGCCAACTACGATGGTGAGAGACTGTCTGTTTCACAATATCTTGCCATCCATTATTCGCAAGGACTTCTGGTTGCAAGGACACATGAGGAGGCACATGAATACCAGGGATATTTTGAGGCTAGAAGGGAGGTCTTTCTGGTCGGGGCTAAACTATCCCTTGCCCAATCCAATTGAAGAAACCAACTTGAAACAACTTTGTTCCAGTTACCTCTTCCTCTATTATTTTTGCTATGGTTGCCCCTGCTGAAGAAACTCATCTTGTATGCAACAATTCATTAGTAATTAGCCCTTAATAGACCATACATGACATTCTGTTTGCATGAAACAAAGTTTGGCTTAGAAATTGACATGAGACCCATGCAAATCAATTCATAATAAATTATTTAATAATTGCCAAGTGAGCAGGGGGTGGATAGGGTTCATGGGACATCTGAAGGGATTGTAATGAGCAAAAAAGTGGTAGCATGATAGGGGACAAATACATGAGTACTGCTCAACAATTCATTCAATAATTTAACTGTACAATCAATACCAAAAATATCAACTACCACCTATTTTTGTGTCATATCTTTTGTCACTATTATATAAAGATTTTAATTTATTTTATATAACAGTGCGTGTAAAAATGAAAATGGGATCATGAGGGGTGTATAGTATGCGAAAAAGTGATAGTATGAGAGGGAATAATATGGATACTGTTCATAAAAATAAATCAAATCAAACAACAACCATAACTCTGTTCAGACCTCATAATCCAATAAGCATTCACTTTTAAAACCAAATCCATTTAATTGTCCCTTATTTACATAATGCTTGCTGACTTCAAAAAAAGATAATTCATATACCCAGAATACTTCAATTATAACATCCCTTGCATATATACAATATCGATACAACAGTCATAATAACATCATTTTCAATTGCATAATAACATTATAACCCTTCGAGCCACAATATTTCATATTCCAATGCTAAACACCTTTTCCTTTTTAAAACCAAATAGAAATATACATAGTGATTCCATCCATCCACATCCAATATTTATTCCTTAAACTCAAACAAGAATAGGCCCAATATAAACCACCATATGTCGACTTTCCAACACAGTTTTACACAATCCATTGGCATTAAAACTTATAATCAGGCCCCGATTCAATCACACATAGAAGTTTATCAACATAAGTCTTGATTCGAACTAGAATTCAACCAATAACATGCAACTCTGAGCCCAAAATTCTTGTAAATTAGACATGTACATACTTATTTTAAAATAAATTTCCAATAAGAGACAAAGCCAAATAATGCTTGAGGAGAAATAGAACCAAGTCGTGCTCGATAGACCAAGCACACACAAGTGTCTCTTTGAACCTTGATGAGACCAAGATCGTGTTAGGGTTTAACACAACAAATGGAAGCAAGAAAAAATAGCTCGATCAATTGAAAAACGTCCCTAGGGATGCAGATAACTTGTGCCCCTTTTTTCTTTTAAAAAACACTATCACAAAGAAGTAACAACATATGGATCGATCAAGAGATAATCTTCGAAGATAGAGGTAACTCATGCCCTTTCCAAGTTCACCACAGATACATAACCTTTAATAAAAAATATTGATAGTGAGGGTTCCCAAAACATAATAGTCATCCACCTCCAACGAAGCTGAGGGGAATAAAAAGCTTAAAATACTATGAAGAGAATTCCTGAACACAACCCGTGGTCAACCAAAACTATACAAGCTTCCATTTAAAATTCTGGGTGATGCTAAAAATTTGACTGTACAATGATTTTCAGTAACAGTGATAATGAAGGCAATGTCATGAAAAAAGACAGTTCAGGGGTTGGCCAAAACAAGGAAAGAACACTTCAAATCTTAACAGTTTGCATTGCAACCTGGAGGAACGAAACATATCAACCACCGAGACGAAAAGGAGTGACAAAAACTTAACACTAAGACTGGTTGTAAAACCCACACACCAAAACTCAGGGATTTCTAAACCATCATCATAATTTTCCACAGAGAACTAGACCAAAACCCCAAGCTGACCGAACATGTTTTTAACCAATAAACCAATGCACAAATTACACACAACAAGAACATTCATTCCTTTTCTTTAAAACACCAACAGTCTTGAGTATTCACAAAAGAAACCATAAGCACATCACTGATTCAAAGTAAGAAAACTTAAGGAAAACACAGACATCAAGCCATTCTGAGCCAAAAATCGATTCATAACATAGAGGATCCATCATGGATGGAAAATAAAGGAACCATACCTGGAGAGAGTTGGACTGTATCCTTCCTTCACAATAAAAAATCATGGAGCATCAACAACCACATAGACGAAAAACCAAATGCAAGTATGTCTAGGGTGATGGCCTTGAGGGTTGTTTGAGTGATGTGCAGTAAATACACATCGCTTCCTTCACCCAACACCATTCAATTCAACGTACAAGCCAACCAATCCACCATAACATCAACCATTAATTCAAACAAATATCCCATTGCTATAACCATTACATAGTGCACCACCTTTAGTCATGTTAAAAACTTTTAACAACAACCATATGCTATATTGTTACCATATATTCCTCACACATAACCTTTAATCAAAGCACATAAGACTAGAAAAAAGGTCTATACACTTTTCTTTTGTCACTATTACATGTAACCTTAAGGCTTGTACATAGTCTTTTTCCCTTTTTGTTTAAGCTCCCACATCATCCTTTTGCATAAAATCATATGTAAAAATAATCAATCGATGTTTAACACATAAATATAGAACTTGTAAAAAAAAAATCCTTTTATCCATAATACATGCATAAGTTGTGAGTGACCATCAAAACCATCTAGCCATAACACAATCAACCAACCATCTTATGTCGCCATAACGAATAACACCATGACCTGAAGCATCAAATGTAGAATAATGTGTTTGCATCATTATAATAGCAAACAAATATATAAGCGTAACACATCCATCATAGCACCACTAGTCTACAAGGGGGTCCCACCTACTAGTTTATTATTATTATTAAAAATAAATAATAGAGCTTGGAAATCATTTGCGAGCAATATTCATCATTGCAATTTTAAGTGTCAACAATTGTCACTTTCAGTCTCTCTGTTACTATCATTGAAGCATCATCATCATCAAACTGGGTCCACATAGACATCTTAGTTCCACATATAAAACCCAACAACCACATAAAAACCTATGCCAAGATCTCCAAGGATACACCTCAAATCATGTGCCAAAATATCCAAAATACGAGTCTCACAAACTGGGTCCACATAGAGATCCTAGGTCCACATATAAGCCCCAACAACCTCACGATAACATCTCAACTTCATAGCAGAGCATACCACAACATCACAACCTTATGACAACATCACAACCTTCTAACATACCTTGAGAATAAGAAATATCTTAAGAGAATTCCTTATACTTCTCTTGCACACCAAAATACGTCCAAAACACCTTATGCACATCTCATACTTGATCTCTTGCTTGGTTGCTAAAAAAATGTGAAATTCTATTATGTATTTATAGTAATTTTGTCCCCAAAAATTAGCCGAGTCGACCTCAATTTTCTAGCTGGGTTGTTGGACGAAAAATTCATATATCGTCATTCCTAGGGAGTTAGAGGGACTTCCATATATCATTTGAAAGGTCTTGAAATAATCTTTCCAACCATGTGACTTGTGCTTCCATTTGAGTTATTTATGTAGGGAAAAAATTCCCTTAAATATAGGGTATCCAAATTGACCACAAATAATACTTTCAACAATCTCCATCTTGCAATATTGATCTTGGACATCTGTAGGCTTATTCACTTGATTGTAGGGGATTATTAACCACATCTATGAGGATTCTTGTGGGATTCTTCAAAGTGTCTTCCCTTGATGTCCATGATTAAATATACACCATAAGGAGATCACTTTGAAGACTCCTTCAAGTAAACCCATAGGTTTTTTCATGCTGACCACCAATGACTAACTTTGACATCAATGAAAACACCATTCAACAATATCCCCCTTTGTAATTGATGGAAACACTCATACTACCACTATCATCATGCTCCCGATCTTTCTATCCCCCTTTGAAATTAATGGCAAAGGGTAACTCTTTTCTTTGGGGCTGCTCCCTCTGAAATCATTGCGCTCAATAGTATTTCAACTTCCTTTTTTGTCTTCTTATCCTTTCCATCCTTGTCATAGTCCTTAGAGCTCTTTTATGTGACTTCAAGCCTCTTTCTCTCCTATTTGTCTAGGTTGTGTATGTTATTTGGTCTTCTTGGTTTTATTGCAATCAATTTTCTTGAGTTTTCTTCTCTGATTTCACATCTTCGGGAATCAAACTTAAGATTGTATCACTGATCACATATTTTACTAACACTAAGGAGATTATGCTTCAAATATTCAACTAGTAAGACATTTGTTTCTTTTACATTTTCACTTTCAAGGCTCACTACACCCTTTCCAAGCATTTTGACAGAGGAGTCATTTCTAAATGCAACAAAACCACTTTTTCCTTTCTTTAATTGAAGGAATTTTTTTTGGTCCCCAATCATGTGTGCTGAGCACCCACTGTCTATGTACCATTCGTCTTCTTTGTTTTCAACAAGCAGTGCTAATTGACATTCTTCCTTGTTTGGATTCTCTTTCATTTCCCATATTGTAGTTGGTTTATGATATGAGCATCTTATTTCATATCTCTACAATCTCGTGCTTTGTGACCAAGATTACTGCATTTGTAGCATACAATGTTCTAATCCACTAGTGGATCAAATGGATTGTAATTTCTGTTGACAAATCCATGAGAATTTCCAGATCTACCACTTACATGATTTTTCTTTGGATATCCACAATCATTTATTTTTCTCAAATAATTGTTTATTGGATTTATTTTATAGTGAATTTCTTTGTGTCCAAAATTTCTTCAAGCATAACAATGACCAAGAAAAATACTCTCATACCTGGTAGAAAATGACCTGCTTGGTGTCTCACCCCTTCTGAATTATGATATTTTTTTCCAGTTGGAGGTGTCATGTTCCTGCTGTTCTTCAACTCCCTTTTGTTTGCTGATTCCACTTCTTAAGGAATTTACATAGTTTCTAGAATTTCCTTCATCTCCCCTATTTGTTTTATTCGTGTTTATTATCTTCAAACTATTGTCATATCCAAGTCCTGTCTTATCGATAGGTGATCTTTGTTTTCTAAGAATTTCATCTAAATTTTCATCACTTCTTTCAAATTTCTTGTAGTAATTCAGCTTTTCCATCGTCAACATCAACTCTTTTCTTGTGTGATCCAATTCTGCTTTTAATTTCTCATAATATTCAATCTTCTTGGCTTTATCTAACTGCTCCTTCAAGCTGTCAATTGTCTTTTCAAGATCATGATTCACTTCTTCACAAATTTTCAATTCATTTTTTAACTCTCTAATTTTTTTATGAGTTTGATATTTTTTTCTTCAACATGCTTCAATTTTTCAATATTTTCTTCATCTTCCTGTTCACTTTTTGTGATGTCTTTGCTTCCCTAGAAATATTCTATGTTTTTTTCTTCTATCTTTGCATCTGACTCTTGTTCAAAATTGATTTCATCTGTTTTAGAATTTTTGTGGACATCATTCTGAGTTTCTTGAGTTATTAAGAAAACTTCCCTTACTTCCCTTTCTTCTCCATCACTTTCATATGAAGAACGACTATCCTCCTTGAAGTAAAGACTCTTTTTCTTGTGGAGGATTTTATTTTCTTCAAAATGACATTTGTTAGCATAGTGTCCTATTCTACCACAATTGAAAAATTGAAAAGGTAACTTACCTTTGTAATTTTTGGTTCTCCTATTGAGCCTCATGAAATATGTTTCTTCTTCATTTGATTCATCATTTTGTCTTTCTTCTACCCCGTGTTCTTTGTTCCTTGTTTTCTTCGTGACTTTAAGAGCCGCTTCTCTGTTTGGATGTCCATTTTCTATATCTTTTCTCATTTCATATGTTCTGAGGGTCCCATGTAGTTCATCCATTGTCATTTTGGTCAAATCTCTAGTTTCTTCAATGGTTGAGACCTTGGCATCATATCTCAAAGGAAGTGATCTCAAAGATTTCTAAACAATAAAGGATTCTTTGAATTCTTCTCCTAATCCTATTATGGCATTGACAACTTCATCTAATTTGAGTAAATAGGTTACAATATATTCTATTTCATTCATTTTCATATTTTCAAACTATGCTTTGTGTCGTTGAAGCTTGAATTTCTTGACTTTTGGATCGCCTTAATAAAAATTTTGAAGTTTATCCCAAACTTCTTTAGCTATGCTGCAATCCATCACCTTGCTAGAAACAATTGGTGTCAATCCACTTATGATAACATGATTAACCTTTGAATTACAACTCATCATTTTCTTCTCATCTGCATAAGTTGGAGTATTTTTCAGAACTTTATAGCCATTGAAAAATGAGAGCTAGATATTCACTCCTAAAGCTGTCAAGCAATTTTTCATTATGTTTCTCTAGTATGTGTAATTGTTTCCATCAAATGGTGAAATCCCATTTGGAATGTGGCCTTCAATTTTTTCTCACGATCTTCCTTCAAATGATTAGACTAGTATGAAGGTAACATGCTCAGATACCAATTGTTGATACTGAGAGGGGGGGTGAATCAATATCAATTATAATTTAGCATCTTTTAAAAACTTTAACTTTTCAATCAAATAAAGGCATCCCAATATACAATAAAAAGTAGAAGAACAAATACACAATGCACAATAGATTTATGTGGAAATCCAAATGGAAGAAAATCACATAATTCTTTTCTTATATAATGAAAATATTACATTAATAGGAAGATACAAATTCCAAGATTATCTAGCTCCAAGTAGAAGGAGGCACTAACCCCCTAATTTATAGGCACCCACCTGAAGGAAGCTACAACTCCCTAGATTCTCCACTTCTAATTGGAAGGAGGCCCCAACCCCCTTTCCTTGCCCCTTCCTTCCACCCTCAAATATGTATATAAAAGAATCAACTTGTCATTGTCACTATCATTGTATTTTTCACTATCATTGATACATCATCATCATCAAAATAGGTCCACATATAGATCCTAGGTCCACATGGTTCCACATATAAAACCCAACAACCACATAAAAACCCATGCCAAGATCTCCAAGGATATGCCTCAAATCATGTGCCAAAATCTCCAAAACACGAGCCTCACAAACAAGGTCCACATAGATATCCTAGGTCCACATGGGTCCACATATAAACCCCAAAAAGATCACAAAAACATCACAACTTCATAACATAGTATACAACAACATCACAGCCTTATATCATACCTTGAAAATAAGAAAGACCTTAAGAGAATCCCTTAGAGTTCTCTTGCACACTAGAAGACACCCCAAACACCTTGTGCACACCTCAGACTTTATCTATTGCTTGGTTTCTCAAAAAATAAAAAATCCTATCTTGTATTTATAGTAATTATGTCCCCCAAAATCAGCTGAGTCGACCTCAATTTTCTGGCTGGGTTGTTGGACGAAAAAATTAATATCTCCTCATTCATAGAGAGTTAGAGGGACTTCCATATACCGTCGGAAAGGTCTAGGAATAATAGTTCCAACCATGTAACTTGTTCTTCCATTTGAATTATTTATTTAGGGTAAAAATTCCCTCAAAGACAGGGTATACAAATTGACCATAGATAATACATTCAACAATCTCCATCTTGCAATCTTGATCTTGGACATCTGTAGGCTTGTTTTTTTGACTGCAGGGGATTATTTTGGGATTCTTCAAAGCATCTTCTCATGAGGGCCATGCTTAAAGATACACCAATAGGGGATCACTTTCGAGAATCCTTCAAGTAAACCCATAGAATTCTTCATGCTGATCACCAATGACTGACTTTGACATCAATGACAACACCATTCAACATAAGTTACTTATGAAATGACCCACTTTTATAGAATAAGTGAGAATCACTTTTACAATGAATTTACTTTGTAAATTAAAGTTGCATGCAAAAAATAACTTAAAAGGAAATATTAAAGTTATTTAATAGTGATTCACTTTTATAATTGAAGTGAAATGCACTTTTTCAAAAAGTAAAAAAAAAAGACTTGAAATAAATACCTCTTACTAAATAAAACAAATTTCAACCAAGTGAGCTAGTGTAAAACACATTATAATTGTAAATGAAGAGAATGGGGTTGTTGTTGGAGCCCTACTTCAAAGTGTGTGCCAATTTTTTATTTTTTTTTCATGTGTTGACACACAAATTTTTTTTCGCTTTTCAACAACAACAAAGGGGTCAAATCTTGATTAGCTTACTCGCAAAATGAAAGTTTTCTCTCTATTTTTGATTTACCAAGATCACACAGGGTAGGTGGAAAAGAGCATATGCAGACAAGTAAACACTTTCTACTTTGTCTCCGATTTGCCGAGATCACATAGAGAACAGGGAAAAGAGCATACACAAATAAAAAAGAGTAGCAACTCAGAAACAAAAACAAAAAACCAAAATATCATATTTGTAATTTTTTCAAAAAAGGGCATATTCAGGATTTATACCTCCAGATCTAACTGAAATGGTCATGGCTTGGGAAAATGGAAACTTTTTGAGTGAAATGAAGAGCATTTCTAACTAAAACAAGTGCTTCATATGTAATTGAATAGTCCTATCAACCCATAAGTGTATGGAAATAACAAAATCTAGAAATGCGACAACATGACTTCAAGATATTGATCTACAACATGAGTGGGTCTTCAAACGATCTCTTATACCATGCTCGACAACACAGGGTATTCCAATAGAGAACGCACACCTTTAGTAACCACTCACAGAACTAGATAAAAAATCAATAGATCGATGTTTTTATGTGGTAAAACCCCAATGTGGGGTAACATCCATGACCCCAAACAACGTGGCCACTTGAGGAAATTTATTAATGAAAAAGACAAATATTACAAGAGAGTTTATCACAATCAATCATTGGAAAATGACCCTCCGTGCCCTTTAAATAAATATTATGGACCAATCAGGGGTTAAGACACAGATCAATGTAGTCGTTAAGATCAAGGAGAATATGAGTCATCAGATCACTCTATGTCTAGAACATATTGTGATTGTCGGATTACATAACTACAAACTCCTACTAAAAAACACACTTTGACCTAATGACACATTAGACCAAGTTGATCTTAACTAACTTGTAAATGTCCAATTATCCTTACAACACTCAATCCATGTTGTTAGGGATAAATGGCTCTATACAATTAGTAGAGATTCTCCCCATTGAAAGGTTCCAATTATACCTTAAATTGTTTGGAATAGGGATTCCATCTAGATTATGGTCTGAAAACCTTTTACTAGTGTCAATGAGTTTACTAGTTGTGGTCCAGTCCACTGTTTAGGTTTTTTTGTGATGCAATAAATGAGATGCAACTATTTTAATATGTAAAAATGTAGAATAATTCTTAGACTAAACTAACAAAATCAAGGAGATAAACATAACATGGAATATATCATTTTTTTATATCTTTAGCAACAATTACTAGGAAAATAAAATCCAAATTTTAAATAACCAATTGCATAACAAAGAATTCTAAATATGAACACTTAACTATAGTACTATGCTTATGGATATAAACAAACAATTTGTGAGATACACAAAATAAGACAAGTTGCTAATACATGAGAAAATTCTACACTATAAAAGCAAATGCTTATGTTGGATAGTTGGTTTGGACAATTGGTTCTCATTGATGTCAACCCTTGGAGAAGTTTGGAAGCCCTAGGGGTGTGGACGATATTGTTGGACAATTGGTTGTCATTTGTATGATTGAGATTCATGGTGAGTTACATGTCATTGATTTTAGTTGATGTCAACAATTGTGTTGGATGCACTTGAATAATTCCAGTAGCCCCAAAGGTATGGTCATGGAAATCATAGTTGATCAAGGAATAAAGACATGAAGGTCAATGTATGTGCAAGTAAGACTATCATAGATGGATAATACACATCATGCCATTTCTGGTGATATATGTTACACCATGTAGTTCCTCACGGTTGAGGAGATATGGCTTTGTGAAGTTGGATGACCCTCAAGAATAATCTAGAAGCCCCTAGAAGGTCAACCCGAAGTTAATTATTCTAGAAGCCCCTAGAAGGTCATCAAGAAGCTTGACCAATCAAAGTGGTTTCCTTAATAAATTAATTAAGGGTAAAGTTGTTGCAACAAGAAATTAATTATGGGTTAAGTAGCTGTAAATAAAAGATAACAAGATGCATGCCAAAGTAACTGTAAACAAAAGTTAACAAGTTGCATGTGAGTTGCATGTCATCATGAGATTGTAAACAAAAATTAACAAGTTTCATGTGAGTTGCATGCCATCATGAGATTGTAAACATAAGCTAACAAGTTTCATGTCGAAGTAAAGGAGTTGTATATAGAATTTAACAAGTTTCATGTCAGTAGCATGTGCATGTTAGTTGCATGATATCCTCATCAGAAGTTAACAAGTTGCATGTTAGTTGCACTAGATCCTCATTAAAACACAGAGAATATTCAATTGAATATTACTCCTGAGAATACAGGTTGGATATTTTAGGTAGTGAGTTGAATTTCAGAGGGAAGGTGAAGTAAAGAAGATTAAAAATCCAAGGGAGGATGAAGTTTTTGATGATGTATTCTAAGGTATGTTATTTAGAGGCCATATTACCATTTTCACTATAATTTTTGTTTCTATAATGATTCAGATATATAAAATCAGAGGATGTTGAGAAGACATATCAAGGTACTTGTGGTAGAAATTTCAGCTTTTGGGTCGTTGTACTTTTGGAGATACACTCTGTGGAAGATATCAATTTTGACCAGTCCTAAAACTAGTTTTAAACAGGTGTTACGGGAAAAATAGTCATAAATTATTCATAGAGAATAAAAATTATGTGAGAACAATTGAAATGGAAATATTACAAGCCTTAGTTTGTTGTGTGTGATTTTAAGAATAATATATCAAATATTGAACATGTGTCATGCCGTACAAGTTCGCTCTATAGAATAGGCTAGAATTCAACAAGTTCTGCCATTTTCTCTATAACTCATTTTCAAGAATGATTCAAGTAGTGAAACTTGGAGGAATTTTAGAATACATACCGAAGAAAGTTGAGTACAAGTTTCAAACCTTTATTCGTTATAGGTACAAAGTTATTCTTGTTGAAAGTTAGGGTTCGTGACTAATCCAAAACTAGTCTTGTGAGATTTAGGTAAAGGTTGATGAAGATGCTATTCTCTTATTGCTGAAGTTGAGGAAGGCATGCATGTATGTGATCACATACACCAGGTAAGATGCAATATCATAGGTTTTTGTGACAAGTTGATGTGGTGGTTATATATTGGTCTACATTTATATTTCAGAGCGGTTGGACAGGGCAAGGAAAGGGGGTTGTAGCCTCCTTCCAATTGGAGCTGGATAAATTAGGGAGATGGAGCTTCCTTTAGGTTGTAACCCAAAAATTGGGGGTTGGATACTCCTTCTAGTTGTATCTGGAGAAATAGGAAGTTGGTGCTTCCAATGAATGTACTCTTTGATAAATAAGAAAAGCATTTCATGGTTTTCTCCCGCATTGGGTTTCCACGTAAAATTCAGGTGGACTATGTTTATGTGGTGTCTATGCATTGAAGTATGATGTTTCGAATGCGCATGATATTATTGGAGGTTTATATTGTGATTAAAATTACTAACTTTTCTCATACTGATTCATCCCCCATCTCAGTATTCCAACAATTGGTATCAAATCCAGTTCCTTCAGGAAACAGTTTAACCACTGGAAGGTAGATCATGGAAAACAATCACATGTATAAGATGGAAGTACCACAATTCAATGGTAAAAATGGTTTGAAATATGAATTATGGAGCAACAAAATGAAATCATTTTTGCAGGAACATGGATGTGATATTTGGCGATCAGTTGTGATAAGGTACACAACTACAAAGAAGCATCCAAAGACTGCAACCAAGAAGGAATTGAAAAGGAACAACAAGATAGAAATGGATTTTATCATGGAAGGGTTACCTGATTCAGTAAAAACCAAAGTGGGACAATATGAATCAGCCAAAGAGCTTTGGGACAACCTACAAGATCTATACGCAAGGAAAGTAACAAAAGAAAATGGATTAGGTGACAACTCAGATGATGAAGAAGTCAACATAGGTGCACATTTTTTCTTTAATTGTGAAGAAGTAGGACATATTGTGAATGCCCTTGAAGATTAGAAGTGATGAGACATAAAATCCCAATGAAATAGAAGACAATCCTGAGATTGAAAAGGAAAAAGAATCGTGAAGTAGAATCTAGTCGACAAGAAAGAAAACTTGAAGAATAAATCATCTCCTGAAAATCCAACTTGAAGAGGAAAAGATAATGGAAAAAGTCATGAAGAATCAAATGAGGAAGAAAGAAGAAGCGGTTGAGAAGCTTGAAGAATAAGTTGTCATGTTGAGAGTAAAAGTTTTCAAGATTAGTAAAAACATTGAAGACGCATCCACATCATCAACAAAGAAACTTGAAGATAAATGTCACAGGTTACCAGGAAGGAAGAATGAAGAACATGTTAAGAGCTACGCAAAAGTATTTAAAAGAAGGAATCATGGTCAACAAGAGTCTAAGAGGAAGGATACCTTTTCAAGAAGACCATCTACTTTCAGACAACAAATAAGATTCAACTATGATCGTGATCAACCAAGGTATGAATTCAGAAGGACTACATCACAGAGAGGATCATCTAATCCCAGGAATCAAAGTGTATTTTATGGTTACTTTTTTTACTGTACTAACTTTGGACATAAAGTTTTAGACTACATAGCATATGGAAGAAATGTTCAAGCAAGTAGTGCTTATGTGTCTCCTCGCAATATTGAATGTTACAAATGCCACAATTATGGTCACATAGCTCAAAATTGCAAAAGCGTGATAGAGCCATCCATGAAAGAAAACATTGATAATAGGTAAAAGAAGGTTTGTAAAAGAAAATAAAGACTAGAATAGCAGATGAATGAAGAACAAGTCTCAGAGATCGCAAGATTTGCAATAGTACGAGAAAGACTAGAACATCAAGTGAAAGACGAACAAGTCTCAAGGATTGTATTGTCCACAGCACTGCAAGATCATAAGGTAGAGCAAGTAAAGGAAGAACATGTCCCAAAAATCATACTCTCAAGATACATAGTAGTACAAGTTCATGATGAATCCACATACAGAAGGGAAGATGTTAGAATCCAAGAAGAAAGTGTCAGAATTCAGGAAGATGATAGATCCACAGACGAAGAAGAATACTACTCCACATTAGGGTGGATTCCTCCATTGTTTTGAGCCATCCGTATTGGAGACTCCTCAGTAATATGAATATTGAATAGGGGGAGTCTATGCAACAACTATTACAGTTCATAGATATCTCCTTCAGACATCATGGAGTGTTTCATAGTGGTGTTACATATGTTTGATTTAGAGTGGTTCAATGAAAGAGGTATATGATGTCTTGTGATAGATTGGTTGGTTAAGGAACATGTTTTAGAACACATCTCCATGTAGGTATGCAAAATATCAGCTTATAGACACAAGAAGTATCATTGGTAAAATTTTTGATGCAGATATTCATAGAGGACATATTCAGGCATGAATATATTCATTGCAGATTTGTAGAGTTTGATTTGCAGTTGAGTAGACTAGTGGGCATAACTGTTTCATTTTGAGATGTAGGTATGTGATGATCAATTGAAAAAAATTCAGATAAGTCTTTAGAATAGTGAAGTGATAGATGGGTTAGCATTGTGGACAATTGAGTAGCATAGTCATGAACAATATAGGTCACATGGACATGAATGGATTTGTAAGACACTTGGTATATGACAACACATGTATGAGATACATCTCTTGGTAATGTTGGTACTCTGTTGAGGTACACCATTGATGGTACAAGTTATGGTGCATTTTTGATGCATAGTTTGGTACAAATGTTGGTACATGGTTGATGCACTTGGTGTGTTTGGTATGGTACATAGTTGATGTTTGTGATGGTATGCCAATGATCTTGGTACATGCTTGGTAGAGGCATGTGTTGGTGATGTTGGACATCTAGTTTACAAGTCTCCTTGGTATATGATCCATGTGAGAGGATGTGGTTGAGTATTGGTAGTCAGGATTGAACAAATATATGTCAGTGGATGAGAGATTGGTTCACAGATTGGTTCAAAAAGTGGTTTAGAGATTGATTCAGAGACTAACTTAGAGATAATTGAATAATTTTTATAATGAAATATTTGAATTCTTAAACTTTGAATGCTTTTATATATGTAAGTGATTTACAAGAGGAAGCACCAATGGACAAAAAATCCAAAAGGAAAAAGGTACAATAAGACCTACATTTGATCCGCACAAGATCTTGCAGAGAAGTCAAGGGGAGAGAAATAGTCAAATAAGAGATCAAAAGAGTGAAGATAGGGGGAGCAACCACAAGGAAAGCTCATACAGAGGGAGCTTCCCCAAAGAGAGAGTTACCCTTTTTCATAGGATATCAAAGGGGGAGTAAGAGAAAGATCCAGAGAGAAAGAACAAAATAAGTGACACAAAGAGAAATATCAGAATCATAGAGACAGGGGGAGCGACCCCAAAATTAGATACCCTTTTCCATTGATGTAAAAGGGGGAGATAAAAGAACAATGAAATATGAGAGAAGAGAGAAATGACAAAGTTACAGCTAAACGATGGTCATAGGAGGAGCATGAGCATGAGTATGAGTGTTGTCATCAATGCATGCCATTAGTGTTACCATCAATGCCAAAGGGGGATATTGTTGGATAGTTGGTTGTCATTGATGTCAACCCTTGAAGATTGATGCCAACCCTTGGAGATCTGGAAGCCCCAGAGATGTAGGAAATATTTTTTGATAGTTGGTTTTCATTTGTACGATTGAGATTCATGGTGAGTTAGTTGTCATTGATGTAAGTTGTTGTCAACAATTGTGTTGGATGCACTTGAAGAATTATGGTAGCCCCGAAGGTATGGTCATGGAACTCACAATCGATCGAGGAATACATACATGAAGGTCAATGTACTTGCAGGTAAGACTATCATAGATGGATAGTACGTGTCATGAAATTTCTGGTGATATATGGTACGACACGTAGTTCCTCATGGTTGAGGAGATATGGCTCTGTAAAGTTGGAGGACCCTCAAGAATAATATAGAAGCCCCTAGAAGGTCAACAAGAAGTTAATTATTCTAGATGCCCCTAGAAGGTCAACAATAAGTTAATTATTCTAGAAGCCCCTAGAAGGTCAACAAGAAGTTAATTATTCTAGAATCCCCTAGAAGGTCAACAATAAGTTAATTATTTTAGAATCCCCTAGAAGGTCAACAAGAAGCTAATTATTCTAAAAGTCCCTAGAAGGTCATCAAGAAGCCTGACTAGTCAAAGTGGTTGCAACAATAAATTAATTAAGGGTAAAGTTGTTGCAACAAGAAATTAATTATGGGTTAAGTAGTTGTAAAAAAAAAGATAACAAGATGAATGTCAGTTTCATGTCAAAGTAATTGTAAACAGAAGTTAACAAGTTGCATGTGGGTTCCATGACATCATGAGATTGTAAACAAAAGTTAACAAGTTGCATGTGAGTTGCATGTTGTAACGTCCCTCTTGTAATAATCATCAAGATTAAGCAAGTGCAAGGAAAATAAACACTTAATTAGATGAACATAGAGTAACTTGGTAAATTCATACAAATAATTACAACATAATTAATCATTCGATTAAATGTTACCTCTTTACACAATCTACAAATTCATTTCCCTAAGAACTACTTGATGGTCTAACATTAATTCTAATTAATCCAATCTAATGAAGTATTATGGTGTACATGTAATCTCATCTTATCTACTTTACTTGATGTTGCACAACTTACACATCCTTATTTTTGTTATTTGTGCAAATATTCCAATATATGAATAAATGATTAAAAATATACAATCATAGAATAAAATCATTATTACAAAACTCATGAGAATGATATGTCTACTCAATTATGTTATTTATTACACAAAACTTTAAAGAATCAAACCATAATTCATAACATAATTTATCAATTATGATGCACTTAAACTCATCTACACATAATATGTATTATGTAATATTTTTAAAAATATCAAATATATAGGTTATATCCATTAGATCATATACTAGATATTCTAATTAAAAATTACACTTTTATATTAAAATGAATAGGAGATTTGAAACTTTTATCTCAAATTAAAAGATTGGGAGTCGTATATAATATATAGTATATCTTTACATGAAAATTATATCTTTATTTAAGAGCCCAACTGCTGTCACTAAAAAGTTCATTGGAAAATATATAACAGTAAACAATTATTACTACAATTTTTTTATACCAAAATCATGATTGTTCCATTTAAATATTTATAAAATTAAAATAATAATTATAACAATTTCAATACAATGCTTGACATTATAATTACACTTACATCGACTATTGAAAGTTAATGATTCATTTACTCCACATGTGAGTCAAATTAACAAGCATTACCATGTCTGCATCCACTGATAAGAAATAATATTAATAACTCTTATATTTAAAATCCATAACTAAAACCATCATCATTATAATACATGCATAGTAAAATCAAGTGCTCACAATGAAAGTCAATAGTCCACCCTCTGACTCAATCCAGAGTCCAAGGTATTCCGTCGTTGCCATCTGCATCCTCATCGTCTCATGTTTCCTGCACACTCAGGAAACCTCATCATAATACCTGTCAATGCTATACATCAACATTCATATCGTATCAAAATTTCAATACTCATCATAGCATAAATTTTAACTCATGGATCAAATCAATTAATTATACAATACCATGTTTAGCCAGATCACTTGCATGCAAGTGTCCTTAAAGAACAAATCAGTGTTATGAAAATGTGGTCAGTGAGATCTGGATGTTACATACACCCCCTCTTGTGTTAAACTTCGTCTTGAAATTTGTACAATCTAACAATGAAAACAATAAATTTAGCTGCTTCTAATCTATCAATCTAGCTTTCAAAATAAATATGGAAACTAGTGACACATCTGATGTGTGTCCTCCCAAGTGGCAGAATGTGGACTATAATTGTCTCATTGGACCTTGACTTGATCGACCAATCGACGATGTAGTTGTCGAGTGCGATGCTCTAGTATGCAGATTGGCTCTGCTATGAGAACACCCTCATATGATACTTGCAATGAACTCAAATCAATAACATGTGAAGGATTCGAAATATAATGACGTAAAAATGAAACATGAAACACATCATGCATATGCCCCAAAGAATCAGGTAAGGCTAGTCGATAAGCCATGTGTTCTTTCTTTTCTATAACTTCAAAAGGTCCCACAAACCTTGGAGAGAGTTTAGCCCCCTTTCCAAACTTAATCAAACTCTTATGTGACTTCACTTGCAAGAACACTTTATCACTGACCTCATAACTACGGTCTATATGTTGCGCATCTGCATAACTCTTCTGTCGGTCTTACACTTCCTTAATCCTTTTATTTATGGTTTTCATTTGATCTTCCAATTCCTAAATTCCTTTTGGTCCCACCAGGACTCTATCTTCTAGTCGAGCCCAACTCAAAGGTGTCCTACATGGTCGTTTGTATAGAAACTCAAAAGGTACCATCCTTATCGAACTCTGATAACTATTATTATATGCAAATTATACCAATGGTAAAAATTCTTCCCATCATTTATGTTGATCCATCACATACATTTGAAGCATATCTTCTAGAATTTGATTTGTTCTTTCCGTTTTTCCATCAATTTCAAGGTGATATGCCGTATTAAAATTTATTTACGTGCCTAACGCCTCTTAGAAACTAATTCAAAAATGTCCAATGAATACCAATCCTTGATCAGATATTATCTTTCTTGGTATGCCATGCAATCTTACAATTTCATTAAAAAAAATCCTAGCTATGTCAGGTGCTTGATATGTCATACGAATTGGAATAAAATGCGCACTCTTTTTCAAAGTGTCGACGACTAAAAAAATAGAATAGTGTCTCCTTACCTTCATTGAAAATCCAACAATAAAATCCATCGATATGACTTCCCATTTCGATTCAGAAATCACATGTGGCTATAATAATCCCGCCAGATGTCTATGTTCAGCCTTCACTTACTAACATTCAAGACATTTGGCCACATAGTTAACTATATCATATTTCACTCCCTTTGAAAATAAAAGTGGTTTAAGATCTGCCTTCATTTTCCTAACTCCCGGATGGGCCATATACACTGCTTGATGAGCTTCGTTCAAAATTAAATTTCTCATTTCGTCATTTGGTGGTACATAAATTTTGCCATTATATCTTAATAGCACATCATTGTCCAAAGAGTAACCCTCATATATAGGTATCATCATGGTATCTTGTCCAGTATTGTCTTTTACTTCTTTGTACCAGTCATCATCAATATGTAATGCTAAAATATTTTCCCAAAGATTCGTTTTTAATGGTATTACTGAGAAAACATGTGGTCTTTGAATCAATGCATCTGATACTCTATTAATTGTTCCTTTAATGTACGCCTTTGTCGCGCGTTCAAGTCAGTATGAGTAAAAATATGTTGTAATCCACTATGATCAATTTTCATTTCAAATTTCCTTTCAATAAGGTAATGTCTCCAAACTCGTAAGGCATAAACAATCGCTAATAATTCCAAATCAAGTGTTGCGTAATTATCTTCATGAATTCTTAGTTTCCTTGAAATATAGGTGATAAAGTGACCTTCTTGCATTAGTACTCCACCTAGTCCTTCCTTAGATGTGTCAGTGCATACTAAGAATTCCTTTTCGATATCCATAAATTTAAATATCGATGTTGTTGTTAATAATTATTTAATCTTCTGAAATGATTCAACTCATTTTTTTGACCAGACAAATTTCTTATTTTTCTTTTGCAATTCTGTAATTGGATTTGCTATTTTTGAAAATCCTTTGACGAAGCATCGATAGTAACCTATTAAACCCATAAAAATACATACCTCTTGCACGTTCGTCGGTGTTGGACATTCCATAATAAACTATACCTTCGTTGGATCCACAACGATACCTTCTCCATAAATAATGTGCCCCAAATACTTAATTCTTGTTTGATAAAAAGAACATTTTGACAACTTCCCGTACAATTTCTTTTCTCTTAAGAACTACAAAACTAATCTCAGATGTTTGTTGTTCTCCTCTTTTGTCCGAGAGTAAATAAATATATCATCAATAAATACATGTATGAACTTGTCCAAGTACTCGCAGAACACCCCATTCATTAAACTCATGAATACACCCAAGGCATTTTTCAAACCAAACGGTAATACAATAAATTCATAATTTCCGAATCTTGTTTTAAACATTGTTTTAGGAATGTCTTCCTCCTTGATTTACAACTGGTGATAACCCGATCTCAAATAAATATTCGAAAATACAGTCGCCGCATTCATCTGATCAAATAAGTCATCAATTCTCGGTAACTGGTATTGATTCTTGATCGTGGCTTTGTTTAATTGACGATAGTCAATGCAAAGCCTCCACAACCCGTCCTTGTTTCTTACAAAAATTAATGGTGCACCCCACAGTGATACACTTGGATGTATAAGTCCTAAATCTAATAACTCCTTCAATTGCATCTTTAAATCTTGCAATTCAAGCGTTGACATCCAATATAAAGTTCTTGCAATTGGTGATATTACAAGTTTTAAATC
This sequence comes from Picea abies, assembly GCA_900067695.1. Taxonomy (NCBI): domain Eukaryota; kingdom Viridiplantae; phylum Streptophyta; class Pinopsida; order Pinales; family Pinaceae; genus Picea; species Picea abies. Next base: position 34,726 of record CBVK0100899363.1, read on the forward strand.
TATAGTAAATTCCAATTCTCTTTTGAGAGGTACATCCAGTAGTTCCTTAGGAAAAACATCAGCAAACTCCTATACTACCGGAAAGTCTTCCAATATTTCCGTGTCACCCTTTTCGTTAAGAGATAAGATGGCATAAATCTTACATCCTTTGTGCATATTTTTCTTCAATTGTAGAGAAGTGATAAATCTTAGCGACACCCATTGGTTTCTTCCTACAATTACTCTATTCTGTCCCAAATCATCAATTAAGCCTGATCTTTTCATATTACATTTAAGTATTGCATTGTGCAATTCTAACCAATCCATTCCAATCATAATGTCATAGGATCCTAAGGTTGTGATAGAAAGGTTTACACTTGCGACAAATTCACCCAAATTAATATTACAATCTTTAACCTTTCCTCCAACATTTTGCTTGGCTCCTAATGCCAATTTTACATATCTAAACTCATCTTGTTCGACTTCCTTCACCTTAATTATTTTGAGCGCAAAAATATAAATGGAACTTTCAATAGTCCTAGATCGATCAAAATACTAAATTGTTGATCTGATATCATACCTGAAGTCTAGAGAATTGTAGACTGATGCTCATCCTGGAGTTTATTCACCGCTGCATGAATCCTATGGGCCTTTTCCAGATCTCCTGCTGTCGTATGTCCTACTGATCCAAAATCTCTCACCTTATTGATAGGAAAATCTCTTTGATAGTGGGTCTTTCCACAAGTACAACATCCGTTCTTAGGGCCGATGTTCCTAGCCCTAGAGGAATAATCTGCTGGTCTAGGGTTTTGAGGTCCTGATCTGTTCTGTGGAACATATATATATATACTCCTGTTATTGCTAAGGACGATGTGACTAGTGCTACTATGGTTCTATGTATAGAGTCCTCTAATTGGTAGCCTGTGTATGTGGTGTAGAAAATATAGGTCCTCTAGGTGTATCACAGTGCCTAGAAGTTTGTCTAATGGGCATCTATTGCTGCGACACTCTATGTGGAGTCTGTCTTGTCTTTCTAGAAGGATTCTTGCTCTGACCTCCACTGTTCAATTCCTCCTCCGTGATAAAATGTTTCTGTACCACATCGTGCAAAGTTTGAGGCATTAGGATCCTCACCTTAGCATGAATGTTGTAGTTGAGACCAAAAACAAACGTATTCACCTTTAACTTCTCAGTGTTCAGGTGCAGGGCACATCTAAGCAATTCCATAAATCTACCCTCATACTCAGGTATTGTACGACTTCCATGTCGTAAAGCGTTGAATTCATTGAGATGGTGCTCAATGAACTCATCAGATAAGTATCTCTCTCAGAATCGCTCCTTGAACAATTCCCAAGACACGTCTTTAATGGCCATATTCAGCTGTAGTAATAGTGTCTTCCACCAAAGAAGTGCACTCCCTTTCAGTTGGAAGACCACCATGTGGAATTTCATGTTGGAGGTGTAATCTCGCAATGCAAAACACATTGCCATATTCTCCAACCAAGCTTCGTCGGTAAACCGTCCATGGAACCCTAGAACTTGGGAAATTTTACCTTCTCGATTTCTCTATGAACACTACTACTAACTACTGGAGGGAAAAATGAACCCTCATTGGGCACATATACTCTATCCTCATCACGATCAAGGTGATTTATCAATGCCTCTGACATCGTTTGAAAATACCTCATCATACCCATGACATCGCCCACTACAACATGCTCCTGCTTGGTAGTATAATCTTCTCCTCGTGGAGCAGATCCATTGGGTGTGGGTGTACTTGGAGGAGGCATACCTCTTCCCCCCGCACCCCGTCATCTACTAGTTATCTGTCCTCTAACCATGATACCAACCATAAAAAAATTTCAATTTATATTAGTAATACATCTTTAAATTAAAAAAAAATTGCATTGGAATTCGTAACGATTCCTGTGTCACATAGTAGAACCCTGCTCTAATACCATATAGAACACCCCTCTTGAAATAGTCATCAAGATTAAGCAAGCACAAGGAAAATAAACATTTAATTAGATGAACATAGAGTAACTTGGTAAATTCATACAAATAATTACAACATAATTAATCATTCGATTAAATGTTACCTCTTTACACAATCTACAAATTCATTTCATTAAGAATTACTTGATAGTCTAACATTAATTCTAATTGATCCAATCTAGTAAAGCATTATGGTGTACATGTAATCTCATCTTATCTACCTTACTTAAGGTTGCACAACTTGCACATATCCTTATTTTTTTTATTTATACAAGTAGTAATACATATTCCAATATATGAATAATACATATTCCAATATATAAATAAATGATTAAAAATATAAAATCATTAGAATAAAATCATTATTACCAAACTTATTAGAATGATATGTCTACTCAATTATGTTATTTATTACATCAAACTTTAAAGAATCAAACCATAATTCATGACATAATTTATCAATTATGATGTAATTAAACTCATCTACACATAATATGTATTATGTAATATTTTTAAAATATCAAATATAAGCTATATCCATTAGATCATATAATAGATATTCTAATTACAAATTACACTTTTATATTAAAATGAAAAGGAGATTTGAAACTTTTATCTCAAATTAAAAGGTTGGGAGCCATATATAATATGTCGTATATCTTTACATGAAAATTACAACTATATTTAAGATCCCAACTTGTGTCGTTAAAAAGTTCATTGGAAAATATATAACACTAAACAATTATTACTACAATTTTTTATACCAAAATCGTGATTGTTCCATTTAAATATTTATAGAATTAAAATAATAATTATAACAACTTTAATACAATGCTTGACATTATAAAAGAGGTAGATGGGAGCAGGTTCGATTATTTTCATGCTTGCCCATATATTTATTCTGGAAATCTAACAAGAAGTCAATCGAATCCAAAAGAAGAATCTGCAACCTTAATCCCCTTCCCTTGTCGATAATAGTTAGGTGAGAAATAAAATAATTCAAGTGAAATGTTTCTCTGGTATGGACAAGAATAAATAGTGAGACAATGACGCAACAGTGGTTACAGTTCAGAGATCTCTCCTTTAGGCATAGTGGTGTTACATATGTTTGATTCAGAGTGGTTCGATGATAGAGGTATATGATGTCCTCTTACAGATTGGTTGGTTAAGGAACATGTTTCATAACACATCTCCATGTAGGTATGCAAAATATCAGCCAATACAAGAAATATCATTGGTACAATTTTTGATGCAGATATTCATAGAGGACATATTCAGGGAGGAATATATTCATTGCATATTTGTAGAGTTTGATTTGCAATTGAGTAGAGTGAGATCGGAAGAG
>CBVK0100899388.1:0-20742 GCA_900067695.1 Picea abies
GGTGAAAGGGCGGTGAAGGAGGGATATGAGGGGAGGAGGTTTACGAAGGTAGGGAGGATCATTCTACGGGGAATTTTATTTTGGAGGTTTCTCTTGGATTTGCATCGAGGAGAGTTTGAGTTCTGTAGTCGGGAAGGATTAGTACAGGGGGCACCAGTTTGTTCGAGGTTTTGGGCATGGGGGCCAGGATATCCATATGATATCCTGGAGCTAGGAAGTTGTCCTAGTTGGCAGGGTGGAACAAGGTTTGGGAAGTGTTTGACACAGTTCAACAACGAACAACCAGATCGACAGGGGAATTAGCATCAGAACAAGGTATTTTAAAATTATGTATTTGTTTTATTATGTTATAAAATTAGTATTTGTTGATAAATTTAACATGCGTATGTGCTAAATTAAAAGGAATTATTGAATTTTCTGAAATCAAGTAGAAGTTACTGTTATGTTTGTGGAATTAATTAATGTTAAATTTATTCGACTATTACAATATTCACTCACACCGGGTCTTTTGTTTTATGTCATTGAGCATGATTGTCATTTTCAACAATCAAATTCGATGATTGGTTTTGGGAGTTGTATATTTTACATATAACAATTCATTTTGATGCTCCACCTTGCACTTATATTCGTTAGGTTTTTTAAAGTATCGAGTCTGAAACCATAACCTCATATTGAAATCCAGGTTCAGATTGTTGGAAGCACTCGAACTTATTCTTTTTATTATGTGATTTCCAGCTCTGATCACATATAGTTGCACGTTATTTAAAAATGTTTGTTGATTTGAATTTAGGATTGAAGTTACTCATTGAAATTGTATATTATGAGCTTTGATTTATTTGGTTATCAGTTTCAAACCCCGATATTTCAAGCTTATATACATATGATGTAATACAGTCTAGCTCAGGTTATTCTTTTGGTTCTTTGTAGAGTTTGAGGTTTTGATAAATGTGTCTTCTTTTGGGAAAAACATTGATGGGGTTGAACTTGCTTTGATTATCATAACCGTTGATATCGGTCACATTTCATATTTATGAATGGTTGCTCGAATGATATTTTGAAATTGTGAATAGAGAATGATGAGATAAATGTTATAATGGTATTGAACAATGGATATAAGTTTCAATAAATATTAGTCATGGAATTTTAAGAATTGTTGTTCAATCCCTACACACGTGTGATTGTGATAATTCAACTTACATATGGATATGATTCAATAAGCATGTATGTGGTTGTTATTTTACGTTTGGTGGAAAAATGAAGAAAAATATAAGGATGATTGCATAGACTCATTTTGACCCTCCATTTATTTCACTTTGTGAAAATTACAGTCCTATCTATATAATAAAATATGCATAAGAAAGAAAACTATTTGATATGGTTAGCATGCTAAAAAGAACAGAGAAAATGATAAGAAAGGATCTATGGATTGGTATAAACATGTATAGTTTGAAATAAAATATGGGAAGTCATATTTTATAAGTTATGATTAGCAAGTATAGTTTGCATGTTTTGATGTTCTCTATTGGATATAAAGGTTGGATGATATATCTCTGTCCCTATTGAACTTTCCCCTCTTCATATCACATCTGTCTTTCATGGTATTTTTATGTCAGAGTTAGTTTAATCATTTAGACAAATTGTATTAGATGTCTATTTTACTTTTTCTTTATACTTGTGATAATTGGAATGCCATGGTTTTAGATGAGATTATGCGATAGAGGAAGAAACATAGGAGGAAATGGAGGAAATAGGGTAAGAATAGGTCAAGGGCCTAATAAATTTTTGCAACCTGGGGCTAAAAAATAACCGATGTTTTCTATTCATTTTAATGTTGACTCTAACGAGTCTTAGAAATTGTTCCAAATAGGCTAATTGAAGCTTGGTGGTCAACAAGTATTCCAACAACCTTATGAAACCCAAAACACTATCTTGCATCTTCACCTTGTTATACTGAACATTCTTGAGTCTCCTATGCATCATAACATTGATGGATGGGAAAATTTATATACCAATCCTTCATGTGGAGCCAATTAGTGGCCTATGACTCCCCCTCCACCACCTATTCATACTATTGTTGCAAGTGCATCAATTCCTTTACCTCAATTTCAGCTAGTGCTACTTTTCCACACAACATCTACACATGAATATATGCCTCCACATACTCCACCAAAGGATCATAAGTCCACACCAAATTTCTTCCAGATTGACAAAGACAAACAACCTGCTATTTCAACCAACATTGAAAACTCCCACTCCTCTACTCATTCAAAGATCAGATTAGAATGTACTGGGAAAAGAAGTCTACATAAAGAAAATCTGGAGATTGAGTAGATAGAAGAGAAAAATCCGCAATATAAATAATTTATTAAAGAAAGAGATTTATTTTTCATAAAGAAGTTTCTTGAAATATTTTAATTATGTTTAGAAATATTTTGACTATGAAACATTTTCAGGACAGATGACAGAACCATGGTATTTTATTTTGAGACTTTTTTAAATATCATGTTATTTTCTAGGTGTCAAAAGTGTTTTTACACCATGGTAATTCAGATGCATATTTTGGGTATGTTATGTGATGTTGATATATAGTTTTGTTTGATTTCTCTTATGTTGGAGCGACAAGGAAAATCTATTTTCATTATTGAATTAGAAATGCATTATAGAATGGGACCCCACTTGTTTACTCATTATTTAATTATTAGTATTTTTATAGTGTCATTTGACATTGAATATTCTCATGATGACTCATTGGCCTCAATTACATCCCTTTCCCTTCTTGCAGGAGAAAAATCCCTATTTTACTCCCTAAAAATATCTTTAAAAATCCTATTTTTCTAGATGTACGTGACTCTCCTTAAAGAATCTCACATAGATACGTGACTTTCCAATTAGGAACCCGTGTAAATATTTAATTGTTTTAAAAAAAAAATACTGATATTTTTGGCAGAGTTGATGGGTTCCCTAGGGTTTGAACTCTTGTATCCCATTCATAACTATTCCAACTATCAAAAGGGAGTGTAAAAGAGAGCCTTGGGATGGAGGGAAAACATATAAAAAAATACACCCTTATGTTGGAATTTTCCTTATAGCCTTGTAAGTCCTCTTTTCCCCTTGCATGTGAGATTGTCATTCCCCTCTTGAAAATATTTGTTTTCAAGATTTGTGTTTCCCCTTATCTTGTCAAGAATAAATCCATTTCTTCCTTGGACCTATTGGAAGACAAAGGTTTGGAGGTTGTCCTTGTCATTTTTGGCCCTTGGTGGAGGAACGTGAAGCCTAGTTCTGGGACTATGTTGCAACAGTTATATGTTGTAACAAAATTCTATGTTGTTATTAAAAAAATATCTCCCATTCTCATCCATTTCTATTTGTTTATTCATGTTTTTTAATGAGATTTTTTATGTCTTGTTTTAAATTTATTATGCAAACTGAAATGATTTTGTATATTTAGTTAGCAGGTAACTACCTATTTGCAATTGCATGATTCTTTGTTTGAGTTTTAGATGATCGTTCTATAAGTGTTCTAGAGAGAAATTTCTTGTGTGGAATCGACTTCAAACGTTAGGTTCCAGGTATGTTCTCTTTCCTATCTTCAAAAATTTAGGTATTACAAGTAGTTATTTATTAATTAATTTCCTAATTAGAGTCTGAGAGAAGTATTTTAGGGAAATTCTCGGTTGTGGACCTGACCCATAGCCATAGGACTTATATTTCTATAATATAATTGATGAATCTGCTGAGGATTCTCCCTTTTTGGTTCATTAGAGGTATTTGATTTTGCATTTTTTTTTAAGTTTTTTCTGTGTGTTGAACCTTGCTTTAGCCTTCTCTTAATTTCTACAATATTGTCTAGGTCCTTCAAACCTTTCTCTCTCCATTTGAGAGGATTTTATGGGCTGTACATATTTTTCTTTTGACACAATAACATGCATACACAACTTTTCTTGGATAAAGTCGCGTACATGTTCTAGGTTTGAGTTTTTTACTCTTTCTTGATCACTAGAGGGTTGATATTTTGGTAATATAGGGTATCTTTAGGTCTTGTTGGTCTATAGAGATTTAAATTTTGGTTTCAAAAATTGTTTCTATCATTTTGATTCATTCTTGGATTTTATTTTTTATTTCCATCCTTTTTTGGCTTTCTTTTGGTCTCTTTACTGCATTTTGTGTTTTGGAAGTTTTTACATAATTTTCCATGTATTTCTAAGATTATACACTATTTCCTTTGAAAACAATTGTGTACATCTGCTACTATCACATAGGATTAAAACACGTACATACGTTGGGAAAACCACATAAATGTTGGGTCATGTATGCAACATGTAAAAGGCCAAAGTGTGTACATACATGGCATGTAGAAGGAAAACGTGCATACATACGTGCCCTATAGAACGATATAGCACATAAAAACATCATAAATTCTCACTATAGTGATATAGGGGATATGCATACATGAGATACAATGGAGTCATTCACATACACCTCCAAAAAAGAGACTGTGTTTCTTGTTTTTCAACCTTTTTTAAAGTCTCGTTTCAACTAGTTTGGGGGTCATTTTTGGGGAGTTTGGTCTCAAAAAGTTTTGTGGCCTATACAATCTTGTTAAGGTATTAAATTTTAATGGAAAAAAAAAATGTTTATCCATATTTGTCTCCCTTTTATCCCTTCGATTGCATGACTATATGGCTAGTCTTGTTCTCAAGATCTCAGTTTTCTCATCATTGTTGTGGTCATTTTTGAAACTTGAGTTTGTGTTTGAGTTCAAGAATTTTATTTTGTGGTTTCATTGGATTTTTAAAACATAAAACAAAACAAAAAGTTATTTCTTTTAGCACCTTTTGTTATTTTTTTATTTGGTAGAAAGAAAAAGAAAACTAAAAAAAAAAGGTAGTTTTCTACTAGTTAGGTCTCTTTCTTTATTTCCATTGTTCTGGATTGTTATATGAAAAACAAAAAGATATTAGCATAGTATTTTTTTTTATTCTTATCTTGAATTAATTTAAAATGAAAAATAATAAATAACAACCTTTCATTTTCTTCTTTTTCTTTTCTGAAAAATTTTCATTATGCATTTTGCATCAAAAAGAGAAAATATTGCATTTAAAGGTTTGAAAGATTGTTGATTTTTTTAAAACTATTTTTCATTGAAGAATTAGCGTAAAATTTTATTTCCCAGTGTTCTCGTACGTTTCATTTTTTCAAGAGTCTCAAACAACATCAATTTCACTTCTATGTCCTTATATTAAGAACAACCATTAAAATGAATGCTAAACTTAAAATTTACTAGACTTTGTTTCTAGGGTTCATTAACAAGTTGAGAGTTAGGTCATTGGATTAGGATTGGAGAGATACCTCTCCAAGGTTGGTAAAAAAACATAGGATTATTATTTAGGGACAGTGAAATTCAACTGTCGTATGGCTTTGTTCGAGAAACTCCTCTCACACAGGAGCCAATCACATGGTTGCATGAGGAAGGGCCAAGAATATACACCCTCCAAATCTTGACTAAGTGTTGTAGAGATATTGGTTTTTGGGGGTTTCATTAGTTCCCATATCTCACTGAGAGGAAACACTTTCGATGCCTTGGGATTTTTTACCCTACCTATACATTCAATCTTGAATATTGATTGTTCCCTCATATGTTCATTGCAAGTTGGTAGCCTTAGTTTCTTTTCCTATGTATCCCAAAGGTGACTATAGGGGGTTTCCTGTGGTGCTTGAGATAGACATTGTATCAAGTTATCAATAACCCTGGAAGGTGCCCTACGAAGTGAGGGTTACTCGCACCAAGAATAGCTAGTAAGTGGAGGTCAGGGTAATTTCTTCTCACTCCTTCGTTCATCGATATTGGGACTTCATCAAACCGAGATGGTATCTAGAGGGTCCCTTTCTAATTTTTCATTTCTTTGGGATAAGGATCTTATCCACCTAGACTGAATTTTGGGATAATTTGTTTGTTTTTTATGTTCCTCTTAGAAATTTTTAGTGGAGTGTTCCTTTGTATAGTTATCCTTGGTTTTTTTCTATATCACCAGTTTTTGATCATTGATTAAAGGTGGTCAACCAATCTCTCTATTTATCAGGAATATCCCTTGGTATTTATCACTAAAGTGTGGATTTGCATCCTAGAAGGAGTCAATTTTTATACCACTTGTTCGCTAGAGTTAGTGTTTGAAACTTTTTCAGACGTAAAAAATATAGCAAGGGATGAATGTGTGCATAAGAATGCCATGGAAAAAATTATTCATTATAACAATGAAGGAATCCCTTCCAAAGGGGATTCTTGTGATTTTTCATTCCATGGAACGATGGTACCCCATTGATGGCCACTTTGGACATTCATGGGTTGAATATTGCGCTACCAATTTGGTTGTGGACCACTGTGAATGTCTCAAACTCTCTTCATGCTTCTTAGATAAGAACATTATATCATGGGTATCATATGGATTTTTATAATTCACCTTCTACATCCATGAAGTCTACTCCTCCTTCTCCCTCTTCTAGTGAAAGTCTAGCTACTAGTAACCAGAAGTTTAAAAGGAATAGGAAGGGAAATAGTAATAAGAAGAAGTCACCAACCTATGTTACTCGTGCTGGATATATGTCAACAATGTATAAAATTCTTGTCGAAGAAAAGAAACCAACCTCTGCAAGTCATGTTGGGAGTTTTAATTCAATGTTTGGTAGTGATTTTGGAGTTATGTCAACAAACTTTGTGTTTCATTTTTAATATGGGCAACCAACTGATGCAAGTCATGTTGGGGGAAAGAGTCTTGTCAATTCTAGTCATACTAAATAAGCCTCACTAAAAATTTCAAGTCATGTTGGAGACATGTCACCAACCTCTACAAATCATGTTGGAGATTTGCACCTAGCCACTGCAAGTCATGTTGGGGACAACCCACCGGATGCTACAAGTCATGTTGGGGACAACCCACCAAATGCTACAAGTCATGTTGGGGGAATTAATATTTTTGAGAAGCCTATAGGAATAGGACTTAATCCCAAGTTCACTTGTAATATTTGCAAGGGATATCACCTTACTCATTCGTTCTCTGTTATTGTCATGGTACGAAGACCGTGGTCCTTGTTTGATGGCCCTTCTAGTTATGAGTCATATTTTTCTTCCAAACAATCTATTTAGTAATTAGTTGATGAAGTGGTCATCTAGATGAAATATTCATCCTATACCACTCTTGTTTTAGGGGTGATGCATTTATTGAACATGTTGTCTCGCATCATATTCAACCTGTGGTTGTGCCGATGCAATATCCATTTCATCTGACTGTTCTCTTGGAGAGTGATGAGGCTACAAAAGTGGTCTCACTAATGTAATATTTGTCTTATCTCACTCTTATTTCAAGGATCGATGCCTCTTTATACTATGTCTTTAACATTTCCAGTTCAATACCTTCTAAACAAGGGGGAAATCCACTCTCTTAGACTCCACTCCCTCCAAGTCTGGGGATGGTTTCCTTTGATTGGAATCATCTTGTTGAGTCTCATCTTCCTTCAACTACACCTTTAAAGATAAAATTTAAAGTTGATTCAACGACCATTTACCAATGTGTTGTGGACGAAGGATCCTCTACAAGTATTTTATCCTCCTCGACTTGACAAACTTTGGGTTCTCCCAAGATTTTGTCAGCTACCAGTGAGTTGTTGGATTTAGACATAAGACCTAGTGAATGTTTGGTGATTATTCCTATGTTTCCTATTATACTTTGGGTTCTCCCAAGATTTTGTCAGCTACCAGTGAGTTGTTGGATTTAGACATAAGACCTAGTGAATGTTTGGTGATTATTCCTATGTTTCCTATTATAGTATGTGGGAAGAATGTCTTATTCTATCTATTAGTGGTGTTAGGCGCCTTAGATTTCAATATTATTCTTAGGCATGATTATGTGTATGTTATGAATGTTGTGGTGTATACGTTGTTTGGTGTGCTTCATTTCCATCAAAATGGAAGTATTGTCATTATTTATTATATTTCATATGATAATAACCATCCTAGTTTGTCTTTATCTCATATTTCCCCTTTGTATTTTCCTAGTGTTTGAGTTGACTCTTCCCCACCATGGGTGAATTATGCCGCTTTGTATCCTTGGTGTTTAATTTCTTATAAGAAGGATCATTTACAGTAATGTTGTCATATTGAGACAAGGTATTGGAAATTGATCAGGTGGTGTATCCTTGTCATATCGAGACAAGGTATTGGAAATTGATTAGGTGGTGTATCTAATGGTGGAATGTGAGTCTTTGTGTTCCCCTTTTGGCTCGATTAATCTGGTGCTTCCTCTCGATTCTGATCTTACTATTTGTGACTCCTCGAGCCCTAGTATTTTTGTGTCATCGAGTCCCAATTTCTTGGACATTTAATTTCCTTCATACGAGGCTATACTTGAAGCTATGGTTATGGATCCTTGACTTTTTCATGAATTGGACACTTTACAGGTTGGTTACCAAAGAATCCCTTGGCTTGATCCTAGCAACGTGATCTACCTGGAGCACTACTATAAATAAGTCGGAAGGTTGTGTGGTACTTTGGAAATTTTGTACTTTTAGGGTTTTGTATTTTCATGTTTAGTCCCTCCATGACATTCTGTTGAAGCTTCATATCTTCTTCTCAATATTTTCTATCCAATACCAATAGGGCTCCCTCATTAATGCATTGAGTTGTAATATTGTATTTCATTTCACTATTTCAGTTCTTTAGCCTAATTCCTTCCTCAACTTGTTTTTTTTTATCCTTATATGCATTCTCATTAGTTGGTAGCCATGCAATATCTAGCCTTTGCGAGTTGACAACTTTTATTTCTAGAGCAGAGTTTCCCCCGAGTGTCCATATCTTCCACATGCTTTCCTTACATTACGCATAGGTATGTTCCTTGCACTTTGAACTAGTTTTATTTCCCATGACACATGTTTCCTCCATTGTACTATAACATTATTTTATTCTTTTTCAGGCACCATAATATGAAAAAGAAAGAAAAAAAAGATGGTAATGAGTCTTATTTTTTATATATGGAAGCTACTTGTTTTTCCCTTGAACGAAGCACAATGTTGTGAGTCTTTACCTCAATATTTGGGTTTTCTATGGCTTTAGCAGGGAAATTTTGTCACTTTTGAGCATAATCTCCTTTGATTGGTTATTCTTCAAGTCATATGGAGCGTTTGTATATACCTCTTGTGTCATAGACATATCATAGTTTATAGTCAATGTTGCCTAAGTCTCATTTTGTGTCATGTTTTTGTTCAAGGGAAGTCAACTTGTGTCATCACTTCTTTAGAAACCTTTTACTTTTCAAGTCAACCTTCCTATGTTATTCAAGTATTTCTCAACTTCACAAGTATCTTTGTATCCCACTCATGCAAGAAGAGAATATCCCCATTGACTTCTTGCTAGCGGGTCTTCTCTAATCAACTACAACACATTTATCTAAGAGTATGACCTAGAGTTGCACCCTATGCCTATTTACATCATTGATAGGTGACATTACGCTGAATAGATGAAAAACCATTATTGGTCATTGACTGAGTGGTTTCCCTTGTGTTCAACGTCAGTAACCATTATCAGACACCAGGATTCATGTAATACCTTGGTTTCCATATGAATGCATTGGTGGATTCCTCATCTTTGTGAACAATATTCATCATTGGATATTATTCAAAGAGTCTCTACCACATGTGCTATTCCATATGTTCATGTCATATTCATACCTCGATATGGTCCTTACAATATTTTCATTCGAGTCCTTCCAAATCATTGGCCTTCTACTACTCCTGATTTTGGATGATGGAGGATTCCTTAATGCCCTCCCTCCAATGAATTTATTCCTATTAACTCTAGCACATATTTCTCTAGGATAGGGATATATAGTCATTTTTAGCACCTTGGGGCTTGTAGTCATCAGTGGTAGGTTCCCTCGCTATTGACTGTTGGAATACATCAATGTCCCCTACTATATAAATTCTACTAGGTGTTCGACATCAACTCATTTATTCAAACTTGCAAGACTATACTAGGGACCTTGATGCCCATTATCATTAGTGATGGGTTGTCTCACATTTGTTAATGATATACATCAATGACAAATAATCAAATGGTGTCTCTATTTTTCAACTCCAACACATTTATTCGCATAGTTTCGATTGGTACCACATTAGAATATTTTGAAGACTTTGGGTGAAGTTCAAACATCACATCTTTTGCGCTCCTACCTGACTTGTATTGATTGTACCACCCTCTTTAAAATTGGTACTTGCAAAGGATCAATTTGTTCACTCGATTGGTTCAATATATCCTTTATTTGATTATGAGACATAGCTCCATTGTGTATCCATTCATGGCTATGATATACATTTTTGCATGGATCCATTGCATATTTTATCATGGCCATGATGTCTACTTCTATATATCACATGGATCCATTGCTAATAGTTTTTGCGGCCATGGACATCAGTTATGGTTTCATTACTCATGGATTTGTAGTGTACATGATTTGGTGCCCATGCTTACATCACACTCAAGCATGGGAATGTCGAACTTGACAAAAGAGTATCTCACTTTTTTATGTTGTAGGTATTGTTCTGGGTCATGCCTTCAACTACTCCTACCCAATGGCCCCTCCACAATATCATGACTTTTTGTAATGTATTTTGATCATCAGTTTCTCTTATGAACTCACACATTAGGGGGAATCTGTTATAATATGATTTGACACTTGATATGCTCATAACGAATTATTGGACTCAGTTACATCCCTTTCCCAACTTGCAGGAGAAAAATGCACCATGTCCTTCGTAAAAATATCTTAAAAATCCCATTTTTCTTGTTGTATGTGAATCTTCTTAAAGAAACTTATGTACATATGAGACTTTCCAGTTAAAAAATCATGTAAAAGTCTAATTGGCTCAAAAAAATAATAAATATCGATATTTTGGGTAGAGTTTGTGGGTTCACTAGGTTATCGACCTCCTATATCCCTTCCATAACTTCTCCAACTGTCAAAAGGGAGTATAAAACAGAGCCTTGGGATGGAGGAAAAAAATATCAAATAAATGCACCCTTGTGCTAGGATTTTCCTTATATCCCTACAATTCCCCTTTTCCCTTGAATTTGACATTATCATTTCCCCCTTGAAAACCCTTTTTTTTAGGATTTTTGTTTCCCATTATCTTGTCATGAAGAAATCCATTGTTTGCTTGGAGTTGTTGGAACACAAAGATTTGGAGGTTTTTATTTTCATCTTTGGCCTTGGGTGGATGAACTTGGGGCCTAGTTCTAAGACTAACAACGGTTACAGGTTGAAACCAAATTCTATGTTTTTATTAAGAAAAGATATCTCATTCTCGTCCATTTCTATTTGTTGATTCATGTTGTTTAATGAGATTATTTAGGTCTTGTTTTGAATCTATTATGAAAATTGAAATGACTATGTATAGTTAGTTAGCAGATAACTACCTATTTGCAGTTGCATGCTTCTTTTTTTGCAGCATTTTTTAGACAATCTATGTGTAAGATTTCTTGAGTGAAATTTCTTGAGTGGGATTGACTTCAAATGTTGGGTTACAGGTATGTTCTCTTTCTTATATTATGAAAGTTAGTTACCGCAACTTGTTATTTTTTAATTAATTTCCTAATTAGAGTCTGAGAGAAGTCTTTTAGGGAACTTCTTTGTTATAGCTCTGACCCATAGCGATAGAAATTATATTTATGTGACAATATCCTTATTAATAAATTTATTGTCTTATTACTTAACCAAATTTAATTAAATTTAGTAACTAAAAATAGTTCTACTACTTGGGGAACTACCTTTTAAACTAAAAAGAAGAATCAAAGGAAAAAGAAGGCATGTGGAATTTGAAATAAACACCTCTGATAAGGATCTTTCTAAATATGGAAAATAATAAAGGACTAGAAAGCATTGATGCTTGACATGATTTAGAAGATTTAAGACTTGGTGGGATTGTGACTTGGTTGATGTAGTGTATACAGTCTTCATATTTGTATTTTAGAGACCAATTATCTATGTATGATGTTGAATTCCATCTTATACTTGTAATTCTGATCTTGGTCCTCACCCTCATAGGAGTTTGAAAAGAGGCATTCTTCTTGTAACTCAAAAGGAATTTTTTCAATAAAATATGTTTTTTGTCAATTGAGACTTGTGTATTCTAATTTTTAGATTGTAATATTTCTTTACTACATTCATTTTTATTTAGTAAATGTTTACTTAAAAACTTTTTTATATATTTTATTTAATACTAAACCACACAACTTTAAAATAACATCAAGTCCAATAACATATTTCTTGAGGGTTGATTGATATTTTTAAAAGGCTATAATCCCACAATGACATTCCCACCTATCTTACCTTAGCCTAGTAAGATTCAAAATTTCTTGACTGAGGATATTGCATTCCTCTCATAAAAACAATTCCTTGAATAAGTTACTCTAGGAAATGAAATTAACATTTAACTTTGCACTATACTTTGAAAAAAATATAAATAAATATTTTTACTTGACTTTTTACCATCATATTTCTTTCTAGACAAATAAAAATAAAATAATATTGAATTTCAGGGTCTTTGGTTGGTTGTTGGGAGATGACATGTGCATTACTCCAATTAGGGCTTATGGAGTCAAGAAGTATACCCCTTAAAATTTAGTCGCTTCTATCTTAAGGATTGGAGTAAGGGATTAGAATGTTAACAGAGGAGTAATCACTTCCCTAATAAATATAAGGCATGAGGATGAAGGTCCTACAAGAAGGTACCCGAGAAGGGAAACTATTTCACCAACACGATCAATTATGGCTTGAATAAATTACTTGAAACCCTTACAAGACACCAAAGGAAATACAAGGCAAGAGATTGAGGACTTAGCAAACCAACAAAGGAAGATGGAAGAGACATAAACTCTATACATCTTCCTTCCAACTGGTTACTAACCCCTCAAATGGATCAATATTTATAGATAGTGTAAGTCTTGAAAATTAACATATAATCCTTGATGCAACAAGAAAATAACTAAGAAAGTGAGAGTTCCAAAAATTGGCACAAAAACCTACAATATGTATATATTCATCAAAGTGTATCATCAAAATGATATTCAAAGAATTAAAACTAATTGGAATGAGAGGAGAGTCTTGATTTATATATGAGGATTCGACATCCTTATCATTCTTTATTATTTTGTAGCTTCCTAAAGTTACCATAGGAGAATAAAAAAAAGTTACTTGTCATCCACACAATGAAGTAGACAAATTCAAATAAAAGTAAAACATGCCACATGTACATAAAATCCTCAACATAAGGTAATGTATAAAAAATGGATGGTCTAATTTGGTGAAGAAGCTCAACATTCCCTTTAATAAGTGAAGTGGAAGCATCAAAACATGATATAGTATCCTCCCAATCCAAGAAATGTCCAACGTCTAGCCTCAAAATGTGGAACAACCTCATGAAAAGAGTGAGAGGACACTTAAATGTTTTACAAATCCTAAAAACAATCTCCTATATCCTCAAAAAATGCTTCGAAGGTGTGACCATGTCTTCATCTCAAGTAAATATTCCTCCATAAAAGGTGGGAAGGGACCCTCCAAAATATAAATATGTCATAAGACCCCCAAAAATATAGAACAAATTCAACACATGTGGGTCATCCTTCCCACCAAGAAATAAATGGCTCAAAATGTGATGAAATGAGAGAGAAATTTGGAATATTCAACATGGAAAGTATAGATTTGACCAATGCAAGTGAAAATAACCCATATTTTCCTTGGAAGATGTGACCAATTCCTTGGGATATATGTACTTCCTTGATAACTATGAGACAATGTCAGGGAATGTGAAACTCAGTGAGAACTTTTAGAATCATCGCCAAGAGTAAATGGTCAAAGTGTGATACATAAATAAGATATGGGTCCATTCTTAGAAACAAGAAAAGTGTGCTATAAATAGTATGAAAAAATTTACATTATGAGAAATACTTTTACATTACATATAAAGAAGTGAAAGAAACTAGAAGCTCCCCTAGAACATGTGTCCTAGTAGATCCATCCTAAAACTCTCGCATGCCTACCCAGATCATAAATTACCAACATGGTTATGAGCTATTGACACCAAGGGGTTTTCAACCATGTAGATTTTAATCTTGTACAATTACTAAAAACAGATTATTACAAGAAAAATAGATTATTACTAAAAACAAGAAAGATACAATGGAAAACACATACATGACACATATATTTTACCCTGGAAACCCAAACCGAGAAAACTATAAACATGTTTAGAGTCACACCTCTAATATTTTATTCATCACATATCTTCATTGTTTACAATAAAATAAATAGGATCTTGTGGCATCCAAAACTCCTAATCTGTTGAAATGGATTAGTCAACAACCCTAATTCCTTAACAAAAATAAAAAAACCATCGAAGAAAACCATGTGCCAAAAAACAATGAAAAAAAGGACGCAAAAACCACCAAAAAACATATTTGGGGTCACTTCCCTCAAACCCCCGTGTAGGGTGGCTCTCTCCCCCCATACAAGCACCCATGCACCTGACACAACACAAACACTACGATTGTTCGTGCAAATGATATAATACATTCCCAACATTCTCCCACTTGTTGTTTTCTTTTCATACCTTGGGTTACATGATTACATAATCAACAATCTAGGGAAATGATGCCCATTGTTTCCCTACACTAGTATAACTTTTTGATTCTCACAAAATTCGTGAATGATTCTACAACATTCTTCAAAGTTTCCACCTTCATCAACAACACCTTCTTGTCTTCAACCATGTCTCTCAGAAAGTGATAGTGGACATCAATATTCTTTTTCTTTGAATTATAAGTTAGCTTCTTTGCTAGGAAGATTGCACTATCTCCATCACAATCTTTGCTTAAATCTTGTTATACCAACCCAGTACTTGAGCATAATATATGTAACCATATTTCTTCCTTGCTTGCATGAGTGGATACCATGTAATAATCTTCTATAGTAGAGAGTGCCATTACATCTTGTCTTTTTCTCATCTAACAGATTGATCCTCCAAATATGTTAAACACATACCCACTTGTATATATTATGTTATCCAATATCCACCCCAATCCGCATAAAATATCCCATGTATGTCTAACACTTTGTCCAATCTTGGTATTCCTTGGTAGAACTAACGAGTAGTTCCACGCAAAAACCTGAAAACCCTCTTTATTGTTGTCCAATTATCCTTCCTTGGTTTTTACATATACCTTCTCAAAACACCCATTGCATGCGCAATGTACGGTATAGTACAAACCATTACATACATCAAATGGCCAACTGCATGAGCATACAGAACATGAGACATATCCTTTTCCTTTTCTTATGTCTTGGGACACCGATCTGTAGATAATCTTAGACCTATAGGAATAGGAACCCTAACTAGTTTACATTTCTACATATTAAACATATGCAATATTGTGTCAACACTTTTCCTTTGATTTAACCTAAGTTTCTTGTTTTCCCAATTTCTTTTAATTTCCATGCCCAAAATGAAATTTTCAACACCAATATCGTTTGTGTAAAATTTATAGCACAACTGAGTTTTAACATCTTAGATAGTCTTCTTGTCATTTCCTATAAGCAACATATCATCCACATACAAAACAAAAAAATAAGGCGAACACTGATTAATTTGAAATAAACACAGGGATCATCTTTTCTCGTTGTGAAGTCAAGTCCCAACATATAAGTATCAAATTTTTTATAGCACATCCTTGGTGATTTCTTTAACCCATACAAGGACTTTTTTAGCTTCCATACCATCTCTTTCTTTCAATTAATATAAAATCCTTATCGTTTCTTCATGTAGATTTGTTCTTCTAGATCCCCATGTAGGAATTTTGTCTTCACATCCATATGATTTACTTCAAAATCAAAAGAAACAAAAAAAAAGACAAAATAAATTTAAGAGAAGTTAGCTTGGCAGCAAGAGAAAAAATTCCACCAAAGTCAATTCAATTTACCTGGGAATATATTTTTTCTACTAACCAAGATTTGTTACTAACTGGGCTTCGTATTTCTCCACTTTATCTTCTACATTCAACTTCTTCTTAAACACCCATTTTTTGCCAATGGGATTTATTCCAGATGGGAACTCCACTAGTCCCCAAGCCTCATTCTTGTTCAAGGCTTCTATTTCTTCAACCATGGCCTTAACTGTGGCCTTTTTCGTATTTTTCCATCCTATGAATCCACTTCCTCCCTAATAGTTCTAGGATCATCATCAATAATATACAAAGAAATATTTGAGCAAAAATCAGTATATCTCTCTGGTTTCATTCTTACCTGAACCAATCTCCTCAATACTGGAGTATGAGGATATTCTTCTTCTAATTCTCATTATTCTCTAGAGTTTTATTAATTATCCTTTAATCAAACTATATTTTTTCTAGTTCTTCCTCCCTTAAAAGTAATTTATGTTTGAAAATATATTTTATTTCTCTAAATACAACATATCGACTATGTTGATGTCGAAAATTATGAATTTTAAATACCAAGATCTCAACCTCCCATGAGCATGAATGCCTTTTTATTATTTTGTAAATATTTTATTTTTATATATTTTTGCAACTAAATGATTTTTATATTTTTTCTTTTATGCATGAAATGTGAACGAAAAAAACATTAGTGAAATTTTAATAATAAAGAGTTAACTTAAAATTATTTAATAAAAGTAAATAAACCAAAAAATTTTTAGAACTAAATTAATGAATTTATCTAAATAAGATTATAAAATATTTTTTTTAATATTCTGATTAACAAAATAAAAAGTTAAACAAAATAGAAAGAAAGAAAAGATGATGGATTTTATTTTGTTTTGGATATTACAATTAGTTAAGAAAAGTTAAACTAATGAAAATGAATGAAGAACGTATATTCAAATTATTTAAAGAAAAGAAACATATGAACATTGTTCATATAAACATATGAACAAAATAAAAAGAAAGAAAAGATGATGGATTTTATTTTGTTTTGGATATTACAATTAGTTAACCAAAAGTTAAACTAATGAAAAATGAATGAAGAAAGTATATTCAAATTATTTGAAGAAAAAAAACATATGAACCTTGTTTTGGTATTTGTTTTTTTGTTTCTTGAATATTATATTAAAAGAAAATAAAAAGAAGCAAGTGTAGATTAATAGGCAAGTTCTATGTAAATGGAAGGAAATGTAAAAATGAGATCTCAAGTTCAATCCTCACCTCTAATTATTCTAGATGTAATACTCCTCAAATCACTGACTAAAAATGTATGGAGGAAGAATGATTTAAAATAATGAATCTCACTTAGTTCTTTGCATAACTCCCATAAAAAAAAATTGCTCCCTTTTGATGGTTTGTTGCTTACTTTATATCTTTTGATATATCATTCTTACAATTAGGGTTTTGGTGTTGGTCTTGATGCAATTATTACCCAATCATAGTAGTACTTATTCAGACCGAGTAGTCATATTAGGGAAAATTTCATACACTTAATAAACTCGGCCACATGATGCATAAGAACATAAAAGTGTTATATATGTTTGTCCCCTAAGTTCCATACCGCTTCATTTCCTCCAAAACCTGAATAACACAGTCAAAATTCTTTCTCTTCCCACATGTTGTTATAATGAATTTATGGGTTACGCCCATTTGGACTGTATTCAACGTGGATTGAATGGATTACTTTTCTTTTCACAATAATAATCTACTTAATTCCATAAAACACACCATCATCGAAGATACTTCCACTGCTACCCCGCAAAGAATCTTGAAGCAATTGAGTCAATTTTATATTTTGATATGGCACATGCGAACTCCTTTGTGCCCATGTTACAATAACATTTCCAAGAGATGAAAGGGACTTGTGGATGTGCCTGCTTAAAACGATCTCTAGTTACTTCATATTTATCCATTCTCTCACTTCCAACAATATCTACCAAAGTAAGGCAACTTTGAAGTTTATACCTAGAACCACGATCTATATCTTGTACATACACAATCAATACATTTTGAGAATGGTTGTTGTTTTCATTCAGTGCAATATAGCTAGAAGCACAATTCTTTTGGCCAAATTTCATCAAATAAAAAACATCAGAACTTTCTTTAACGGGCATAAGTATGACATCCGATACATTAAATCCATTAGAATATCTAATTTTTGGCTTGAGGCATATACTTGAGCAGATTCCTCACTTGTTTGTTAATAGTGGCTTTAAATTTTTCCACTTAATGATTTTTCCTCCTCGACAAACATGTTTCTCTTGAACAATGTAAGTCTTCGAAGAGTGGTATCCAATATCGCATGTGCTTGTTTGTATGATAAACGATCTCTTTAATAATAATGGCAATGCGATTTCATTTCTTGTCAAACTCATCAACCTCGGTCTTTCCTCTTAATTTCATGCTCCCTCGACCCAATATATATGTTGCTAAGATCCCAAAATTAACCATAATTATTCCACCAGTAGGGAAGTCAGGTCCAGGCATGTATTCCATCAGTTCATGAATCACGGTATCATGATTATGAATAAAAGAGACCAATGCATATGTAACCTCTCCAAGATTATTGGGAGTTATATAGGTTTCCATGAAAACAATTGTTCTTGTAGCACCGTTTAGCAGGACATTTGGGATACTTGTTTTAATAAATATGGATCCTTTTGTGACCCATCAAAATTTCGGACAAAATGAACCGTATCTATTTCGAGGTCTGTGTTGTGTGTATCGCATGGAAACCAGAGGATCTACATTAATTGATCCAAATTTTCGATGCCCTCATCTAATGGGGGATCACAGTGAGAAATATTGTTCTATCGTCAATTCCATATAAACACTAGTAGTAAATGGGTAAAGAGGACTGATCCATAATATTTTCATTGAGTGACTTATAAAGAATTCCATTAAATGAGCATAAATTAAAGTGCACCATTAAAGAAGGAAAAACACAATAATGAAGAGACATAAGCATCAAATATTAACACAAAAACTTGATAATGGAGTTGTCTCTGATGGAATACGTCTCCGCGCCTTGCTCTCAAATGGGTAGGCTTTTGCATTAACTCAACAATATAATTTTGCAAAATACATAAGTATACCTCATTCTGAAATCAAGCTGCAAAGATATTTCTCAGATCAGAAAACAAACAACACCACTGAATTCGTGGCATCAAATTACCCAAAAATGATTGTCTCCACGCCTCGATCCAACTCTGGCACTCCCATGCCCAAGAATAATTTTGGCTTGGTTTTCGTGCCTTCTACAACCTGCAATAATGATAGACCTTGCCTCGAAATGCATTCCCAAATTTGTATGGTTTGCGCCTCTCCCATTCCGGCTGGGTGGAAAACTAGCTTAAATAGTAACTGAGCGGACATAGTTACCAATGGGTCCATTAAGCGAGTTGGTTGTCGGTGCTAAATTTAAAGCGCTATATGTGGGGGAGGTCCCGAGGTCAAACCCGTGGGCCTCCCTTTTGGGTCATTAGTTATAACCTCCACTATGTTAAGTGTCCGACTTCTAGATTTTGTAGATGTGCCAGGTATGGCGGGACCTCCCTAGATTTGGAGGGGGTCCATTTTTTATTTTTCAGTCATAGGCCCTCCTTGGGAATTTTGGGGGTGCCATGTGGCACCCTCTGATTGTTCCATGTTGCATACTCTGATTGGCCCACCTAGATGTTGATGTCGCCTTCCACTGGAAGACTTGTCTCATCTTAAGAAATTCATTCTTATGTAAAGTATCAAGAGCATTAACAACATTAGACCTATCTTGGCATTCCCCTTTTACAATCGTGAGTACGATATTCTTGTTAGTGTTTATAATTCTTTTTACTTTGCCTGAACTAACAAGTGTTGATTTGTCCTTTATGATGTGAGTTTTAATGATGTATTCCACCCCATCTTTTGTAAGATGGTATTTTTTTTCCTTTCGAAAGAACATAA
The DNA here is from genome assembly GCA_900067695.1 of Picea abies. Classification (NCBI taxonomy): domain Eukaryota; kingdom Viridiplantae; phylum Streptophyta; class Pinopsida; order Pinales; family Pinaceae; genus Picea; species Picea abies. The sequence continues at coordinate 19,982 of CBVK0100899388.1, forward strand.
CCTTTCTATCATAAAGATAAGGACTCCCTAATACAATACCACAGACATCCAAAGGACCCACATCTAGATCCACTTCAACTATCATCTTAGAAGCAATAGAAAACCTCAACCTACACTGCTTAGTGACATTTAACTTTACTTTATCAGATACCCAACTGAGAGGGTAAGGTTTATGGTGAGGTCTTGTGGGTAATTCCAATTTCTTAACAAGTGTCTCTGATATTAAATTGACTTGGGAACCTGAATCAAATAATGTGTCTATCTTCGTATGTTTCAATACAACTCTTATGTAGAATAATGCACTTCTCCTTTTATCATCATCAATTGATTCATTTAAAGAACTTGAACATGCATAAAAGTAATATTTACCTTCCATTCCCATTGTTTTGATCATCTCTTCATCACCTGAATCGGAACCAAGATCACATTGCACTGTAGCAATGGTCTTTGGCTTCCCCTCCCCTCCAAACTGCTTTTATCTTAACTCTGGATGTAGTTTCCAACAGTGTTCGCTATCATGACCAATTTTCTCACAATGGTTGCAAGAGGGTTTTCCTTCTTCCTTCTTTGTTTCAGTTGTCTTCTTTTCCTTCCCATTTCCCTTTCCGTTGAAATGGTTTTTAGAGTGTTTGAATGGTTTTTCCTCCTGTCCATTCTTACCCTTTATTTCAAGGTGACTGGCTTGCACACAAACTTCATCAAGACTAGTGAGGTTAAACAATAGTAAAGTATGACGAATATAACTGTGAAGTGCGCCAATA
>CBVK0100899390.1:0-13208 GCA_900067695.1 Picea abies
ATAAGTATACCTCATTCTGAAATCAAGCTGCATAAATAATGCTCAGATAAGAAAATAGACAACACCACTAAATTCGTGGTGTCAAATTACCAAAAAATGATTATCTCCACGCCTCGATCCGACTCTGGCAATCTCATGCCCAAGAAGAATTTTGTCTCAGTTTTTGTGCCCTCTGCAACCTGCAATAATGATAGACCTTTCCTCAAAATTCATGCCCAAATTAGTATGGTCCGCACCTCTCCCCTTCCGGTTGGGTGGAAAACTAGCTTAAATAGTAACTGCTTGGACAGACTTACCAACGGGTCCGTTAGGCGAGTTGGTTGTCGGCGCTAAATTTAAAGCGTTATATATGGGGGAGGTCCCAGGGTCAAACCCGTGGGCCTCCCTTTAAGGTTCAAAAGTGATACTTGGCCAACATGCCACCCAAAAAGGGAAATTCTACACCAACTAAGCCGTTATAACCTCCACTATGTTAAGTGGTCAACTTCTAGATTTTTCGGATGTGCCAGATAAGTCGAGACCTCCCTAGATTTGGCGAGGGTCAATTTTTTATTTTTATATTTTATTTTTCGGTCACGGGCCCTCCTTGGGCATTTCAGAGGTGCCATGTGGCGCCCTCTGATTGGTCCATGTGGCATACTCTGATTGGCTCACCTATATTTTTATGTCACCTCCACGTCAAATTTGTACAGGACACGTGGCACGTTTTGGGTGGTGCCACACCCAGGGGTGCCATGTGGCACTTTTCTACTGGTCCAAATGGAGCCCAAAAAGATATTGGCGGGTGACACATGGCAGCCTCTGGTGCTGCCACATGGCCTGCTAACGTCATCCTGCCATGTCAGTTTCTAATGTCAGCAGTACAGATGATGATGTGGCCCCTGTTGACTTGCCCTGTTTGACCACAACTTTGACCACGATGATGTGGCCCCTGTTGACTTGCCCTGTTTGACCACAACTTTGACCACAAATATCTTTCAATCCGTAACTTCGTTTTACGAGTTGTTTGCGTCGTTAGAAATCTTGCGATGCACTCTTCACGATCATGCCATTTTTACTAAGTTTTGGGAACTTTGAATTTTTTCCCTTTCTCTATTTGTTGAAGCCATTCTGAGCGTTCTGAGTTGCCTCTATGAGTTCTGAGTTCTTCTTAGCCTTCTTTAGATCCTTTTTGGATAAAAAATGCATGCCCTAATCTCAATGTTGACCCAAATTGAGTGGTTCAACTTTAATAAGGTAAATTTTTTTACTATACACCTACATATAGCCTTATAGTGGAAGTTTCATACAAACACCTACCTGATGTGCATAAAGGCTAACAATTACCTTAATAAACCGAAGGGAGAATTTGTTAAATTTGGCTCTGGGAAGGTCCACACGCAAAGTTGGATAAGCCTACATAATTCAATTTTTAAGTTGTAACTTGATGATTACAATAGTTTTAATTTTTTTGTACAATTAGGAGTGCATTTACACTCCAAAATGGATTATTTATATGCACAAATATTTATGACCTTTTGATGAAATATATAATGAATATGTTAATATTATAGGAAATATTACAAGCTATAGGGTTGTAGAAAAGTTGAAGAAAAGATACAGTGGTGAATTTTGTATGATGAGATGATATGTATATAGGACAATGAGTAATTCATTCCTTAATATGAGATATGTATTTCTTAAGAAGAAAATTTGTGCTAAAAAATGGAAGTTATGTGTTTTCTACTTGAAAATAAGGCATGTTGTAAAATGCATGCCCTTGAGCAAAAAATGCAAGCCTTGTGTTAGGATTTGCAAGATAACTTCTTGAAAGCATAATGTTAAGGAAAATTCATATGTTAATTAATTATGCACATTATGCACACTATCCTTATGAAATTTCATGAAAAGGGGGCATTGAAGAAAATGTATGCCCTGTTAAGGACAAAGGCATGCTATACATATGTTTGTGTCCCAAGAATTTGGTGCAGGGTGAAATATATATTTTGGTTTAGGGTTACATGCATGAACAAATATGTATTGTTACATATGCAACTCTGAAATGATTTATAGTGATAGATTATAGATTAATGATTACACAAGTGAAATATTTTGGTTGTGGATTGTTGTTGTATATGAAGTTTGAACATACCCTATAGTGAAAATTGCAATCCTTTTGTTAGGATTTGCATTATATCTTCCTAAAATCACAATGTTAGGAAAAATTCATATCTTTACATGAATTATGTACATTATGCACACTGTCCATATGAAATTTCATGAAAAATGGGCATTGCGGAAAATGTACGCCCTGTTATGGAAAAAAGAAGGTTGTATGTATGTTGTTGTGTCCCCAAAATTTGGTGTAGGGTGAAATATACATTTTTATTTAGGGTTACATGAACGAACTAATATGTATTGTTACATATACAAATATGAAATTATTTATAGTGATAGATGATAGAATGATGATTCCTCGAGTGAAATATTGTGGTTGTGGATTTTTGTTGTCTATGAACATACCTAGTAGGGTATTTGTGCAAGATTGCTTTCACATTAGGGTTTAAGACTATTTGGATTATGAGTGGTCATGGTATGAAAATTACCATTGTGGAGGAAATTGAAAAAATGTTGCATTTGTAGCTTGTGTATGTATTGTAATTTGCATGCACAATTATTTTTTTACAATCCATATTCATACTTGATACTAGGTTTCATATTCATTACAACAAAGATAAATCTATGCAATTACCACTATTATATCAAAATTTCAAGTATAATAAACTACTTATGTTTTACTCAAACATCTTACAAACAAGACAAGAATGGTGGTGTATATGTGTATAACTCAATCTCAAATAACTTTTAAATTATTACATGCATTGATATGTGACTATACACACTCATACATGTCAATAACTATATAGATTCATACATGTCACTAACTGCATAAAATAAAAATACATTGTTAATAAATTGACAAAATAATGATATATATTACATATTTAAATGTAATTACATGGAGTACATGGTACATTAACCAATGATATTTTGTATCTACCCTAGGATGCTTTGGAGGTTTCTACAAGACCTACTCTTGAGATGAAGAAAAATATGCAAAGCCTCTCTTTGTTGTTTTAGAGGCTTCTGATTGTTTTGTATCCATAGTAGGCAAATGTTGTAATTGTTTCTCTAGATCTTTAATTATCTTTGCATAATTTTGCAATTTCTCTTGAAATTTTATTTTTTCTTTTGCTTGTTTTTTCGACAAATCTACATTCTTCTTATACTTCTCATCATTTGACTTTTGATTCTTTTCAAGTTGTTCCTTTTGTTGGATTACTAAGAAGGGGGGGGTGAATTAGTAATGACCAATTATACCAATTATTGATCCTTTAAACCACAAAGTATATTCTTTTACTTATTCAACCATGTTCATATGTTCATCATCAATATCTTACTATATCATAAGCATTAACATTCATCACTGCATAAGAAACAATAACAAACACATCCACACAATGCACAATACACCAATATTTATTTGGAAACCCAATAAGGGAGAAAAACGCTGAATGCTTTTCTTATATGTCAAGAATTACATTCAAGGAAGCACCAACTTCTAATTCTCCAGCTACAAGTGTAAGTAGCCTCCAACCCCCTAGTTTCTTAGGCAACAACCTGAGGGAAGATCCAACTACCCAATTCGCTGGCTACAGCCAGAAGGAGGCTAGAACCCCCTATGTTCTCTAGCTACAACAAGAAGGTGGCTACACCACCTAGTTTCTCAAACTACAACCCGAGGGAAGCTCCAAATCCATAATTCTCTGGATACAACCAGAAGGAGGATACAACCCCCTATGTTCTATGGCTACAATCGAAAGGTGGCTACAACCACATATCATTGCCCCACCCAACCTCTCTGAAAAATAAGTAGAATGATGGAACCAATGTCACACTATCACTGTGAGATATACTGTTGTAACCATGTACCAATCAACCTGAACCAAAAAACCTCTAACAACCTATACCAATAACTTGTTCCAACATGTACCATACATCAACCTGTACCATAAATAAGTGCATCAACCATGCACCAAACCTGTACAAATAAATTATCATAATAACCTGTCCAAAAAACCTATCAAAACAACCTATCTCATCAATCTTATCAACCAAATTAGATCTACTCACCAAATATATATATATATATATATATATAACCATAATCCACTCCGCTAGTTTGGCGATGGTTCTATCATTGGTTGTGTTTCTGTATTTGGTGTGGTCCTGCTAGATTTGGCAAACCCACCAAATCCCTTTTTTTTTAAATTTTTGTTCACGGGTTGTCATTGATCATTTTCCCATTGTCATGTGGCAGCCCATGACTGGGTCGCATGGTAGCCTCCTATTCAAACACTTCATCCATTGTATCGTCAACCTTCCATGTCAGCACCATGTCATTGTATGAACCATACAGACTACCATGTGGTGAAATATTACTGGTCCACGGATCGGTCCAAAAATTCCAAATATGGGTGACACGTGGAAATTCCAAATATGGGTGACACGTGGAAGCCTCTAGTGCTGCCACATCACCATAATTATGTTAGCATGACACGTGTCACCTTTTTATCTTTCCATGTGTGTTGTATGGATGGTTAAATCATCTGTATTGATGTCGATGTCAGTATTATGTATGCCGACTCATCCCCATGTTGATTGGGCTAGGTTGACCAAACTTTGACCGTGAATATATTTTGATCCGTAACTCCATTTGACGAGTCATTTGGGCCATTAGAAATATTGTGACGTTCTTTTCAAAATGATTTCATTTTCAATGAGTTTTTAGAACTTTGAAGTTTTTCCCTTTCTCTGTCTACAGAGGCCATTCTAAGCATCCTGAGTTGCTTCTGTGAGTTCTGAGTTGTTCTTACTCTTCTTTGGGTCCTTTTTGGATCAAGGACACAAGTCACCAACATGTCACATTGCACGAAACCGTTAACCAATTTTCTATGTTCGTGTTTGGTCAATATTACCAATGGGAAATGTTGGAAGCCCATTCTTCCAAACATACCTACGCACTTCCAAGAAAATAATTCAAATCCCATTGCTAGAAGTTACATCCTCAAGTGTATGGATATTCAAATCCAAAATTTATTCAAGATTGACCATTCAATCCTCATTTCCTTAACTAGATCAAGATCTCAACTTCTAGTCTATCAAATTGCAAGTGTTTCATATGTAATATTATTTGTCTTCAGAAATTTATTTTTCTTTTCTTTAACCACTTTCATTCCATGATTTATTCTTCTCTCAAAAACCACATTTTTGAATAAACCATTATATACATTATGAGTAATGGGTCCAACCGAAGGCTATGAATCTATAAAAATGCTCGACCAAATCATAGTTCCTAACAAATTGTATCAGATCATTAAAATACCTTGTCAACACTATCAAAGATGGAATGCAACTAATTAGCAAATTGATTTCTCGTCATGAATACCACAATTGGTTCAATGAATAAGAAGTAATATAAGATATCATATTGGTCAAATCAACCAAAAAATTTTAGATAATAAAGTTCTCATATGGAAACAAATATGGAAAACATGGTATGCTCTATTAATACATTTGTTTTTGTCATGGCATGAAATGATGCCAAAGTCATAGTACCTAAAGGCATGGTAACAATGTGATAATTAGAAAAGGAGGGGCATGAGAAATATTTTGGAAAAGAGAGTTATGAGTGAAATTATGACAGGTTTAAGAATGCAACAAATGGGAAAATGGGCCATTTTAAGTGATAGGTAGAGAACCATGACAATCCCACCAAGAACCATGTTAACCTTGCCAAAAATTTGTATTGAACCTGTTTTCATCTTAATGAACCTGTAAATTTTCCTAAATGCATAACTAACCAACAACCATCACTATTAGCCATTAGAAAATACTCATCATAGTTTATAAAATATTCTTGAATGGTGAAATATCTAAAGATATATTCTTTAAAATTTGTAGCAGTATTTTAATGAGGGGGATTCTAGCAATGCTTTTTTGGTTAAGAATTTTTGACCGAAATTGTGGTCAGCATATGCCAACCAAGATATGTGTGTAACTTACAATGGTGTTGAATCTTAAGTAACTCTGGTTTCATAGAACAATGTAGTAAAGTGTATCAAGATCAAAGGATCAAAATGACTTCCTTGTAATCATTTTTTATTTATACAATAGGGGGGGAATGGAAATGTAAACGATGTAAGGTTTGGTAATTCATCGAATAATTTCTCAAAAGTGAAACAATGAGGGGGTTTGGTCCTGTATGTATAATAGAAAATAAACCAAACCTTTTAAATATTTGAAAAAGTGATTAGAAATTTTGATGAATTGTCATGGATATGTGTTTCAAGGAAACCCATTGTCACACTGATCATCAATGATGTGTATGTAGGATCTATATCAACATGGAAGGGATTGATAAAGGGAAAGAAAAAAAATCCTGGGAAGGATTAAATGACTGCTTTAAGCAAGGGTGTCCTTATTAGTAAGCATATGATAGACAAAGTGAGAAATTCTGACACATAAAGAAGGAAACATGGTTCACCTGTAATCCTCTTGTCCACAAAAATAATTGGTTCATCAATTAAACATAATATACAAAAATATTTTTAATCACTATGCATTTCTCCATCAAGTTCGACCACCTAATGAAAAAGTGATAACCAAAAAGAAAAAGAAATAATATAACAAAAGAAAATGAAACAAATGAAACAAAAACAAAGTGAAGAAAAGTAAAAACCTCTTGGATTGTTTGGGCTGACGTGGGTTCTAATATAGGTTTTCAACAAAACCTTGCAAACCGTCGACCCTTCTAGAGACTAGAAGGAAACATTGTGCACATAGTGCACAATGAAGTCTCACCCGAGATGTCTTATGGGGGACTATAGGACCCAAATGTCTGCAACATGGAAGGGAGGATTATGTGGGGATCTAAGACCATATTTATACCTCAACATTCATCATGTATATTATTCTAACACATTATTAAATCCATATCTACCATTCTATAACCATTCACATTCATTAAAGTTCACTCTGCAGTAAATATCATGGCTCTTCTAGTGTGTGTTGCAATTTAGTACTACAGATTCATCCATTAATCATAACTAACAGGAAATAAAGAAAACATTCCACACATAAACACAAGTTTTACCATGTTTCACCCCCTTGGGATACATCCACAAATATATGGCATTCTTCACTCTTTTATTATTCTTCATCAAAAGTCATAGTGTTGCGCGCATTACATCTGAGCACAAATGAAGATAGTGAGGATGATAAGATTGCACCAAGTTACACAACTTGTGAACTTACCCTCTAGTACAATGCATATCTCTTTTTGAAAAACTGAATCTAATGTCATCTCTCTATTAGTTCCACATCTCTCAACAAAAACTAACAACTCAAAAAAAATCTAGACTCTAACCTGCATGACTCTAAAATATCTCTCTCCTCATATCTCACAATACATATTTATACTACAAAAATGGGTAAAAACGCGTTACAATAATGACCAAAACCCTAACCCAGTAACCCTAGGTGAGTTAGTTTCATCCACTTTCTAACTCCCTGAGCGTTGTTGATCCATGTCCTTCTTCCTTATTTTGAATTTCCTACTTCCTCACACATCATTTACCTGTTATCCGACACACACTTCTTTTCTGGTCCATTTTCTAATTGCCTCATTTATTGTTGCACTTTTCTCCAAAATGGACTGCACCAACAGACCCCCAACACTCACTTGTGTCTTTTCCTGAGCCACTTAGGTAGTGTGTTCCTCCTTCACTAACTTCTCCAACTCTTGGAACCTGCCTGGAGTTTCTTCAACCCGAGATTTTACTTGCGTTCTCTTCTTTCCTACAATATCCACAATATGCATTGTAATATGATCCTTTAGCAATTCCCCGCTCTACAATCCAACCTATTCAACCTGACCCTTAGTTGCATCAATATCCGTAAGTATTTTATCTATGCCTTCCTGTAGTGGTTCCAATTGTGCCTACCTTGACTTCTTTTCTTCTTGGATAGTCTTCAACTCTACCTGTAAATTCTTCATTTCTTGCGCACTCCTCAATATTTTTGAGATTGTCATCATTTTCATATTTTTTTTAGTTCTTATAGTGTTGTGTTTACACCTTCCTCTTTCTGGTCTAGCTCCTATAATTTTCCATCCTCCTACAGATATGTCCACGACAACATTCTCTTATTGTACAACTCTACGATTTCTCGAATTATCTATGCAATGGTCTCTATATGACCTATAACCTCCTACTCCCTTTATGTTCTAACTTCTGGTGGGATGTAGGGTTCTAGGAGTTATATTAAATTTGTAATGTGGCTCATGTATTCCTCCATAGTCTACTTTATATTCTCAATCTTACCCTCTGTGGGTACATTCTCCCCTTACGCGTTGTCACAAATAGTTTTGAACACTTTCTCTACTTGTTTCTATAATATTTCAGTGCACTTCTTCACTTCTTCCCTCTCGAATTACACATATTTAATTTTCATATTTTTCATCTTACTTACTTCATTATCCAATTGTAAACTTGTCGCATACGTGTGAGCCCTCGACTGAATCTCTCGCCTAACACCCATTTGAAGTTTATACAACACCTTTGTTGACCTTGGGAAGTGCCAAGTCCAAATGATCTATGTATTTCAATGGATTATGCCTTGTCTCCTCATCCACCTGCAACATTTCTTGAGTTATTGAAAGAATTTCATTCCCCATTGCTATTATATCTATTGTCTCCTACGCTCGAACCGATCTTTCTTGAGAATTTTGTTGTTGCACCTGTTGTCTTTTCTACGTTGTAGTGAGTTGCAATTATTCCAATTCTTCCTTAACCTCTATCAGTTTCTTGACTATCTCTTCCATTTTAATTTCAGCATCATACCACACTTATGTTGTATAGTCTTATACTTTCTCTTTGACCAACTCTCCATCATCTTTTGTCGATGTAAGCTCAGGAATTCCCTCTTGTTCCTTCATCCTGTTTTGCTTTCCTACTGCCTGCAAAAATTTTCTCTTTAATGGTGGAGTCTCTCTCTGCATGATTGTCAATGGTATCTCTATGTATGGCAGATCTCCACCTCTTATTTCCTATGGCATAGGCACATTAGTATGTTTATTTACTCCTCCATTTGGTTCTATTGCTCAATCTCTATGTATGGTAGATCTCCACCTCTTATTTCCTATGGCATAGGCACATTAGTATGTTTCTTTACTCCTCCATTTGGTTCTATTGCTCAATCATTTTCCTTATGTAGAACCTCAGGGATAATAGTTTTCTTCCTTGGTTTCCTGATGGTAGTACTACCCCCCTATTTCCTCTGTGCACTTTGTATTCTTCCTTGTATTAGATGTTAGGCTAGTTAACTGTGTTTAAGGGACAATGTATGCTTTCTTCTTAGATATTGGTACATTCGTTGAAATCACTGGAACCTTCCATTCTTCAGACTAATTCTTCATGGCTCACTACACTTCCTCTCTTGTGACACAATATCTCAATTGTAACTACTCCTTCTTAGGATCCCTTTTTCCTTGGATCCACATGTTATGTTTGGAAGGATTAAAATATGTTATTCCTTGGTTCTCCCTCACAAGTTTTGGTGGTATTCTCTAAGTATTATCCAATTTCTCCTACATCTCTTCAAACATGATAGAGAAAATAATGGAATTTTCCTTCCTTTCCTTCACATCTGAATTGTGTCATAGTGTTGTATACTTCATTGAAAGACAGATTCCTAGCCTCTGGTAAAATTTGTTTGTATTTCAGTTATCCATATCAAACCAAGGCTATGAGTATAATCAACCATGAATAATGAAACTCTGTGCCTAAATCCTGTGCATATTTACAATCCTCGAAAAGAAAATTTAGTAACTAAGGAGCCTAGATGAGTAGACTCCCCTTTTCACACTATGTTGCTACTATTACTCCCACAAGGGCTTCCTCCTTGTGACATTTCCTCAATAGTTTATATGCCATCAATTTTGTCTCCAATCTCATTGTTGTTTCACTAATTCGGTTAATGATTATTCCCCAAGACCCTCTCTCAATGCCATATTTCTTCTTCATCTCCTCTACTAATTATTTATCCTTTGTCTTTTCATCTAAATAACACTCTGGTTTTTCTCCATCTGTTGGTAAACCTACGATCTCTGCAATTAAGTCTACATCTATAGAGACTGTCCTCTACATCCATAAGATGCCTTCATGTACTAGTCCCAGTACTTGTTTAACACAGTCATTTACATATATTCCCCTCCCAAAGTGGGGAAAATATAGCAGGTTCATGATCCTTATGTTATAAAGTTCTGGGATCCATTGTTTCAGCTCCAAAATGTGATCCCCTAATGGACCACCTTCTTTTCTTTCCATGTACACTTGTTGGGAAAAATCTAGGAAATTTTTTCATTTATGTCACATCATGATCAACATAACTTAATTTGTTCAAAAACCCTAATAGGTCACCAACTACTTTAACTATGTCAGGTATTTGTGGTAATGAAAACATTAACTCATTTTGCTTGTTCGGTGTTCTTGGAGGGACATGTTTTCCCCTAGTTTTCCTCTTTCCTATTGATTTCCCTGCCACTTCTTTGGGTTCTCTTAGTAATCTTCTTCTACATATGAATATTAATGGTTTGTGATGTCCTCTACCTGTACCTGTTCCTCAGACTGTTGCGCTAGCTCTGCTACTAGTTGTTGCGCTTCATCAGACTATGTTCTTTCATGATCTTCCTAATTTGGCTCTACCTACAGTTTTTTTGTGCTTAATCCAACTTGATGCATGGGGTTCTACTCTATGCTAGGGTTCTATGTTTCTACCCGCATTTTGACATCCATTTCCTTTATTTTTGGAACATATTGGTCTTCTACCATGATAGGAATAATTGACTCCATGACTAGAGAAGGAATGGCATCTGCGTCCACCACTCCCTGAATGATTGTTTATCCCATTGGTTTTTGTATCCTATGGCGACCTCGTGGCACTGTGTGTTTTCCTTGCAACCCGACTGGGAGCTTCAAACATTGGTGGCACCATTCTGCTAAAATCGAATAGGGTTGCTATGAATCTTCACTGAATCACCTCCAAATCACATGCTCACACTGAGTTTTCGCTCCTTAGTTCTAGTTTTTATAAATTCACAATGAGTCTTGTTGTGGATGATTTCCTCTTTATAAGTAATTCCATAAATGCTATGTGACCCTGTACTTTTCCAACCACCTCTTTTCCTTTTTCCAGCCACTTTCTGTCTCGACGCATAACTTTTTCTGTCTGGTCACCTTTCTCTAGTGCACAATGTATTCATGTACTTTCATACCACTTACTATCTCTTATGTGTTGTATCATCTAACTCTGCATGCACAAGAATTATCCAACTACTTAATTTTTTTGTATTTTTCTTCTTTTTCCAATTTTTTCTTTGTTTTTCTTCTTTTAACTTCTACTATATACATTATGTACAATTCTAGTTTTCTACGTTGCAACCACTAAGGTCTGTTTGGTTGATTGTCCCTATATAGTTTCAATCGACTACCATTCACCAATCCATTCATCTATTTTCCATTAAATGTTGTAGTTGCACGACACCTCCATCTGTGATATAACTTATCTCATATGGACCTAACCAATACATCCTCAAAGTTTCTCGGTGTTGTAAGTACTTACTTTCGTAGAGGAGAACCATTTATTCTTCCTTAATGTTTTTCTTGTTTATATGTCTATCATGCCAAGATTTTTATTTTTCTCTTTGTTCCTCCTGATGGAAACCAACCATAATCCTTTCTTCTTCTAATTATGTGAGTTGAATAAATATTTCTTGACTTCTGCCTCTTTCTGTCATGTTTGTAATGGTTGCAATGCGAATACTAGGTATCAATTATTCCAAAGGAACTATTGTTTCATGAACATACACCAATATGAAATGTGTATTCCCTGTGATTTTCTTACATGTAGTTCTGTAATCTCATAATAATGTTAGTATCTTCAAATGCCAATCATCCATGTTTACATTGTAAATTTTTGTTAAGGAATTATGCAATATCTTATTAAATTATTCCATTCTTCCATTATCTTGAGGATGGTATGGAGTGATATTCTAATGGTATATCTCAAATTCTTCAGTCATTGTCTGGATGGTGCTATTGATAAAATGAGTTTCTTGATCACTGAACATAATTCTAGGGCATCCAAATATTGTAATTACTTGTTCAAACAGGAAGTGCATTGCAGTTTCTATGATGCAATCTTTCAATGTTGCTTCTTCATCCCAGCTGATTAAATATTATTTCATTGTAACGATATACCTTGCTCCTCATCTTCTAGCTGGTGGATTAATTAGACCTACAAAGTCAACTCCCCATTTTTCAAACAATTTAAGAGTTTCCTGAGGTTTATCATCCCTCCTGGATGTCTTTCCTACCCAATGACAGACATCACAAGCCTGAAAATACTCCTTTTGATATTTAGAAATGGTTAGCCAACATAATATTGCACGTAGTATCTTTTGAGTAGTGCCTTTTCCTGCACAATGTCCTCCAACTATTCCTTCATGTGCTTCTACTAGGATGATAGGACGCTCATTCTCCATGACACATATCCTTAAAATATTTCATTCTCCTAGTTTATACAAGTTCCCTACAATAAGTTGGTAATATTCAGCTCCAACCACCAAATTCTTCTTCTGCACAGTGTTATATTCCTTAGGGGAAAATCTTGTACTGAAAAATTCAATAATATTAGCAAAGTATTCATCAACAATCTTCACTAAAAAGAGTTGTGCATCATGAAAATTTTCCTACAAACTGTTTCGTTCCTCTCCATTGGTTATCCTACACAGATGATCTAGCCCTACATTCAATCTTCCAGGTTTCACAACTACTTCAAAATAAACTCTTGAAATAAAAAACCATCTACATATTCTTCCCCCCAACATTATCTTGTTAATGAGGTATTTAAGAGCTCAGTGATCCATTAACATCTTAAAATGTCATCCTAATAAATAATGTTTGAACTTTTGCAATGCATACACCATAGCCAAACCTTATTTCTCTGTTGCATTATAATTATGTTTTGAATCTGAGAGTTTTGTATTTGCAAATGCTATTGGGTGATCTATGTCACCTTCTCCTGGCTTTGTTAATACTACTCCAAGT
>CBVK0100899392.1:0-19757 GCA_900067695.1 Picea abies
TTGGACCTTCTACTTCTCTTTCCCCTTCAACTTCTATTATCTGAATATCGTGCAGGTTTTCTTCTGCTCAATCTTTTTTTGCGATGTGGTAACAGTGTAACAATTGTCTGACTGTTTGTCTATTCTGATTCTGATAACATGTTACAATTTCCCCTTCAAGTTATTAAAAAGTATTCTCTTTTATCAACTTTAGTGATACATATATTACTGTATTCTCATGCTCAAATGAAAAAGTGATCACAAAATTATGTTGCAAATATTCCCAATTTACAGCTCCTCCGTGTAGTTCCTATTTTTTATACCAATTCCTTGGGATTCCTTCTAATGTATGAATTAATTGATGTGTCCATTCCTCTCGTGTTACCAATCTCCATTGAATTATACATTTCTCTATTTTTTCTCTGGGATGTCCTAATCCATGATATTTCTGCATATATTTCTTCTCCTGTTCTACGCCAAATCTGATGTGTAATAATCTCTTGCATTGATACCAATCCAAGATATTTTCTTTATGATTACCCCACCAACGTGAAGGTGTTTCTTTCAAGGAAATGTCCAAAATTGGTAACCTTTGACTTCCTAGGAATTATAACTCATACTTTTCTAAGAATTCTTCCAAAACATTCTGGCCATAAAAACATGGAGGTTCTTTTACCTCTGTGCCAACCCATCTTAGTGCACACTTCATTCTTGCGCATATTTTGGTAGATAGCTCATGTAAGCGTTGATTTCAATTCTCCATTTTTTTGTTAGAATATGAAACACAAGAACTAATTATTCTCGATCTAAGCATCCCATCTTATATTGGGTTAATATAGTATTTCACGCGCGTGATATTTTTATATAACTAGTTTATCTCTTATGTGATGAAGTTTTTTGTCTTTGGTTCAACATATCTTCCACCTTCTGAGGGATATAATGGTGTTATGACTCTATATTATCCAATTCAGAAATCATTTTCCTGGTCTTCAAGTTGATGATAGCTTTATTTTCAAATTCTCAATCCAACCCCAACAATGCTCGAAAAGGTGTACTATTATCCACTATATCAATTACCTCAAAATATTCCATAGTGTGCACACCATCTAAATCCAATGATATTCCTTTCAAACTACCAATTGGTATCACTCTATGTTGATTTTCCAATTTCAGCTAAATAGGTGAATATCCCAGTGTAAGTTCCCCCATATATTCCCATGTCTTCTTAGGAAGAACATTTACCTCAGATCCCAAATCCAATATGATGTCACCCATGTTAAAGTCTACAATATTTCCATTCATCATGAAATCCTTATTTTTCTTGTCTTCTTATGGACATGATTTAATTTCTTTTGCTCTATTTGTATCTCTTCTCCATAATCAAATTTTTGTAACAGACTTTGTAATACTTGTAGATATTTTTTATCATTCAATAACTTCACGTAAAACACTAGAAAGTTTGTTTACTTACCTTTTTTGAAGATTGATCTTTGTTCGTATCATCAAATAGATGACGCATACCATATATTGGTACATCATATCCTGGTTGTGCATTTGAAGTAGAAACAATATTTTCCTTCAAAATTTCTTGTGTGGCCTCCTTGAATGTCTCTTTCTCCTTACATGCATCAAAATATTGTTGAGGTGTTGTATTATTTCTGACCCACTAGTGTTGGTCTTGATTTTTCTTTTCCGCATCTACTCCTGTCTTGGTTCCACCTAGAGTAACTATATTGATATTTTTCCCATCATCTTCTCTAGTATCTGTGGCAATCCATTGCACATTTTGATTTTTCTTATTCATTTTCTCCTATATATTTGTCAATACTGCCAGACAGTGGTTTGTAGCATGATCTACTACAGATAGTACATAAATGTCGCTGGTGGTAGTGAAAAATCCCTTGCATAATGTCTAGGTTGATGACAATTGTGACAGGCTATTGAGCATTTGCCTCTTACAAATACTCCTCTTTGTCATCCTTCTCCTCTGAATCCTCCATTGTTTCCTTGATTGTCTATGCGTGGTGTATTATAATGTGGTACATGGTTATATTGTGGTGGCGCTATAAATTGTTGTGTATTATTATATTGTTGTGTAGGTGAACCTTTCATTGGTTTAGCCTACATCTTATAAGCATATGAGGTCCTTTCCTTCATCGTTTTCAAGGTTTGGCAATCCTTTTCCTCATGTCCTATAAACTTGCAAAAATTGTAGAATGTATTGTTGGGCATTGTTTGGTACTTTTTCATAATGCGACAATGATAGGGATCGTGTTCATGTGTTCTACATATTTCACACCATGGTCCTATTATGGGTAAAGAACTTTCCAGTCCTATTACTAAGTACTGCGCAAATTTTGGGCACTCATTTTTATGGTGTCCTTATGTTGTGCATAAAGTACACCAGATGAATTCCCTTTTTTCCTTTCCTTTGTTTTGATTCAACTCAAATGTCATATTATTCAGGTCCTATCTCATATCTTCTACCGCTAGATATGTATGTTTATACTGATTATATTCTAATTGCAAGACTACATGCAAAGCCTCATACTGAGTCTGGAACTTATGTTTCCTCAATGGATATTTAAAATGTGGAAATAATGAATTTGTAAATATATGTATATGTTGCATGTCTTTTATTCAAAATTTCAACTTACCTTTCAATATCTTGAACTTTTGATCAACTTCCCAAACTGACTCTCCTAGCTTCTTTTTAATTTCTATCATTTAATTCATAAATTGATCTTATGAACTTGGTAATTTTAAATCATTGATTAATTCCTTCTTTACATTTGTGATGGTTGCAGGTGATCCTTGTGGAATATTTACTACGAGACCCATATACTAGTCCAATGTGCGGTCTCTAAATGTGATTGCAAGTTGCACTACTTTTGTATCTTAATCCGTGATTTGTTTAGCTACCCAAATCTTTTCACAAATATAAATGATTCTATATGTCCTCTGACCCTTCTCCATGAAACTATGGTAACCAAATAGTCAGATCCTGTCTGTTAGAGAAATATTTTCCTCACCCTAAAAAATCTTGCAGAGAGGGCCTTATTCCATTTCCCTATGAAGACTCACTTTCCCTGATTGATAAATCCAAAGACAAAAATACAAATTTTTCCACTTGTACGCATCTTGCACCCTATACAGCAAGTGCATATGCAGGCTTCTCCACTACAACCTGCGTACATCGAGATTTGTGACAGAAAATCAAAATTAAATGTCGGGTTTCCATGTCACGACAAGAGATATCTGATCCTTGTCCTTCCATATACTAGAAATGTTCTGACTCGGCCCTTCAGTTGCATTTTGAAGGCTATAAAAGCACAATTTCAAGCTATGGAAAAGAGGAGAAATTAATTGCGTAGCCAACAGGTCCCGCACAAATTAACAAACAAAAAAAAATAAAAATTAATTAACTAAATTATTAATTTATTTAAGTCAATTAATTATTGAGCTAATATGATTTTATATTTTTACTTAGAATTAAGTAATGCAACAAACAAGGAATTGAATATGAGAAGGGATAAGCAAAGTTGGAACATTGATGAGGGGGAGGAGTCGGTGGATGGAAGGATAAGGAAGGGGAGTTGGGAATTGGAGGAGGGGAAGAGAAATTGGAGGAAAATTGTTGGAAATTTTTGGTGGACTTACTAGTGGACCAGTGTTGCTAGGATTTTGGGCTCAAGGGCCAGGAGATGGAGAGGCTATGTTCCTAGATGGCTGAGAGGAATGAGTTTAAGGAAAGTTATCAAGGCAAGTTACCAACAATCAAGTTAAAGGGACAAACTTCTTCTTCGAGAGGTATTTCACAAATATTACTTATTATTGTTTTTCTATGAATGAAAGTTAAAAATAACTACATATATCTTGAAAAAGTGTTAGGTGATTTGAGATTTAATTGTTTATTATACTAGAATATAACCATAAAATAGATTTATTTTGATGAAGAATGAAATATAAATTAGATGACATGTAAAAATGATTACTAAGTCAATTAGATAAAAAAAAATTATTAAAATTGTGAATCCTTGAATTATGGGGCATTACAATTAGGGCTATCAAGTCTTCACGAGATGATAAAGAGTCCATCCATATCATCATGAGTGAGTTCCATGCCATATCCTCAAGGTTTAAGTCACTTAAGTGACCTCCACATCATCCAAGTCGGGTCAAAATAACACCACAACTGTCATAAAGTGCCCCAATTGAGGGTCACCCCTCTTTAGTGAGAAAAACCACCTTAAAATAGTGACAAAATAGGGGATTATTCCAACATATTTCAGATGGAAAGTGGAGAGAGTGTCCATGCGGACGTAAATAACTCGTATGTGCCTGAGAGAGTGTGATCGATGCCTAGAAAAATGTGATATACCTTAAGAGTTATGAGAGTGCCTTTGGAAATGTTAAACTGGACAATCATGTATAGAATCATCTCCAAGGGCCTCTGACAAAAGTCTGGTACATGGATAAGAAAGAGATATTCCATGTGGAGAAAAATAGGTGTGCTAAAGCATGGGTGTGAGAACCCTTACAAAGTGCAATCACGTTTTACATAGAAAAAAAATAAGTGAGTAGTTAGGGCCATACAAATCATTTTTCCTAGTAGATCCACCTCTGAATTCTCGTATACCTACTGAGTGTACATAAATGTTTGACTTGGAGGGAATTACCACCACCAAGGGATATTTGACCGAAGCAACAAAACCAATCACCCTGAGAATGAGACTAAAAGAGCATGCCATGATCGTTCACATAAGGGGATTTGGGAAACCAACTAACCAACACTTGTACATCAATCATCCCATCATGACCACATACAAAGAAAACATCACACTTTGGACTCATCATAATGGTCACATCTCGTGAAAAAATATAAAATAAACTAAAAAAAATCTCAATTATAACAATTAACAAGAACAAAATATAAACTTCTCCAAACTATACTTTAAATATAAAGAATCTTTAAAAAATGATACAATGTGACAACCATAAAATATATAAACAATATTACATAATAATTAATAATAACTAAATATCCTAATAGACACAACCTTTCACTCCCGTCAACGATTAAGTATACATCATACACTTATTTATTTTTTAAATCTTTAAACCATTAAAAAGAACATATTTAAAATGTATGTATAAAAAACATTTACAATTTAGATTTTGATTGGCTTTGAAATTCTTTAGTGACCATCAAGAGACGTGGAATTTACGCTGAATCATTAAATCAAATTTGGTGAGATAATCTAAATCGGACTAGATTTAAATTTAAATTAGGAGTTGCAAATTGATTGCGCCACTATCCCATCAGCGCTTAAAGACACAAATTTTCGCCCGACTGAAAATGGTGCGTCATGATCAAGCTCTAGCCCACCAACCATTTGACGAATGGTAGAAAAATGGAAGTTATTTACGTGTATTAACACCTATCCTTGTCCTTAATAAATAAATTAACATGGGAAATGGTCCTTAATAAATAAATTAACACCTATCCTTGTGTATGGGTGTGAGGTTTATTTGACGAATGGTAGAAAAATGGAAGTTATTTACGTGTATTAACACCTATCCTTGTCCTTAATAAATAAATTAACATGGGAAAATGGTCCTTAATAAATAAATTAACACCTATCCTTGTGTATGGGTGTGAGGTTTATGGACCATACCTTCATGGACTAGATTGAAATAGGTTAGAGAGAGTGTTTGTCCTAATGTCATCCAAACATTTTCATATCAAGAGATTAATGCTTATTGTTATTAATTTTGTCGAATTTGTCTCCACTCATTGGTTTAGTGATTTTGCATGTGGTGATGATGATACACAATGAAACAAATGGACAAAAGGAACGATTCATGTTGGTATGTGAAAGCCTCTTTATTGCTTCACCTTATTGACCTTGATATTAGCATACCACCTACCATAACTTTTGAATTTACCTCTGCTTTCATTGCTTTGTTGTATTATTATGTGGGTTGTTTAGCCTATGCATTTTCCTTTAGTTTCTCAATTTATCGATTGGTTTTATAACCCCACTAAACCGTAGGACCTGAAGAACAAACCCCAATGTGGTTTTTTATCTCTTTTTAACAAGGGGGTTTCTTGAGAGTTTGGATCTTTGTTTGTTGTTGGAAATAGGTTGTAGCTTTACCATTCAATTGGCATCCTCTCCCTTAGTTCTTACTTTAATTTGCATCTCATTTATAGTGCATTTCAAAAAATCCAAAAAAGAATCATATAGGATAGGATCTTGATTTAGTACCATTACACTTAGTTTTTTGTCGTGTGTTACAACTGTTGGCTATTACTACATTGTTGTTACAAAGACATAAATTATTTTTGAATTTGCATACTAAACCCTTAGTGAAAGGAAGACGCCTTAGGACACTTTGCTTCCTTGCTAATAGGGCTTTACCATTGCAAGTCTAGCTACCTCATTTGAAAGAAATTTTACCTATTTGGGATCTCTTTGCTTGCATGCAACACCTATTTTCTCATTCAAAAAGGAAGGTTCACACCGATTACGTTTGAATTGGTTTCTTGTTTATGTAGTAAGTTATTTCATCCACTTCCTTTTAAATTATTCATTTTCAACATTTCTTTTTACATCAACAATTCAACTACAACATTCAAACCAAACATCAACAAACTTATACCAGCTCCAAAACACAACACTTTGAAACTCTCCTTTGAACACCATTCCTCCCCCAAAGAGATAGTATTGCAGAATAAAAGGCCTTTGACCTGAGTTCCCTTTAAGGCATGCTCTCATCTCCATTAGATGAAACAGGGTCACCCATGCCAACCCATACTCCAGTTATATCTCCTCAGAGTATAAACCCATGTCCTCGTTGTCAGGTATTGGTGCATCCAATTCTCACATTTTATCTCCTTCACCAATACCATCTCCTCCTAGTTCCCCCATGGTCAGAACTAACCCAATATTATTACCTTTCATGGTTGTTAGAGAAAGATCTTCCTCACCCTATGCAATCTTGCAGAGAGGGCCTTATTTTGTTCCCCCATACAGACTTACTTTCCTTGATTGATAAATCCAGAGACAAAAATAAATATTTTTCCACTTGTATGCACCTTGCAAGCTATACAGCAAGCGTATATGTGGGATGCTCCACTACATCTCGTGTACATCGAGATTTGTGCTAGAAAATAAAAATTAAATGTCGAGTTTCCATGTCACGATAGGAGATCTTCGATCCGTGGCCTTCCACATAATGGAAACGTTTTGACTCGGCCCTTTAGTTGCATTTTGAAGGCTATAAAGAAGCCAATTCCGAGCTATGGAAAGAGTGAGAGAATTCAACTTTGAGAGCAAAGTTACTCTGGAGAAATTATTTACATCATATTGAGTCTGCATCCCTTTGTCATTTAAGTTTGAACATAGTGTTCAGCCCCCAAGCTCTTCCCTTATTGATGGAGAACCTCTTTATCTCCCTTATATGAGCTTGCCTTTGGTGGAGGATTGAAGTGGTGGAGGCCCAGTTGGAAGGAACTCGGTTTCTTGGCTTTGAACCATGCCGACACAAAAGTCTGTAATATTTTCACTTCTGCTAATCATTTATTAATAGAAATACTATCTTCCCGTCTAATTGATATCTTGCAAATATATGAGCTACTATCCATGGGAATGTTTTTTTTGTATATTAATGGATTATGCTATCTAATGTGCTAACCTTTTATATTATCACTATATCCTTGCTTCACTTGTTTGTTGAGAAGTTGTTGTAGGTATAAAGCTTTGAGTCAAAGTGCTCAACAATGGACATCTTCAAACATCTGGACGAGGTAGGTCCCTTTCTTATCTCACTTTCACATTGGTTTATATAGTGTGTTTATGGGAAAGAGTTGATTTCTGCAGTCATACCTATTTGTTGTGGTTCACCCTAGCCATAGAGATATTTTCCTCATAGTATTGTCTTTCCATTGTAACATTTGTTGTAATCCCTCCACGTGGTGTAGATAACTAACCACTGCTAGCTGAATTTGTACTTCCACTTGAATTTCAACTGGACCCTCATCCTAGTAAAATCCTCTTGCTACTAATTGTTGGTTTTCTCAATGGTCCTTTCTCTTCTGATGTATCTGTCGCACATGGGGTCATGGGTTCCACACTAATTCTAGTATGGAATGGAGAGCCTTCTTCTGCATCAGACCCTTGATCTCTGGTTTCTCTATAATATCTGGCATGTAGGATTTCCTAAATCTTCCCCATAGCATAGAGATCCTCTATCTCCTACTCGTCACTGTCCAAGCCATCTCGCTCGACTACTTTCCTTTTTTTCCTATGGATCTTATATTGGTAGGGTCTTCCGCTACGCGTCGTTGCCACTCTATCCATTATTTCCTGGATATGATCTTCATCCATCATAATGGGGTCAATTTCTTCCTTCTTCTAACCTCTATCTAGGTCCTTCTCCATTTCTCATATAGTCCTCAGTGTTTCCCCCAGTCTCCCCATGCACGCAGAGTGATTTAGTTTTATGAATCCATTGTCATCACTTCTTTATCATGTAATAAAGTATTGATCGACATATAAATTGATCGAATATACCTTCATCTTGGTCCCTTCCAAAACCATTTCTCTGCAGTAGTGTATGATTTTGCAGTACCGACTGCAAACTCGGTAAGGAATCTCGCAATAATGTTGTCTAGCCAGAAATCCACTACACACGTGAATTAATTATTAAATTTTTGTAGCTACACAATATTCTCAGTATTCCACTCTATTGGCCTTATCCGATTAGTTGGATGATTGTGCTTCAATCTCAATATGCACTCCTACAACAATTGTAGAAAATAACATAAAAATACCTCGTGAAGATTAGTAAATACATACCTTTCCAAATACTTGCACAGTGTATACTTAAGATTAATATTGTCCTTTTATTCAAACTTGAGCTCTTTTTTTTTCAACGATCGCTCGATCTCCTTTTTAGTTGGATTCCATGGTTTGAACATCCCCTTCTACTAATGCATTCTCTTCACTGTCCTTCTCAAAAAGTCCCTTCCAATTTGTTCTTTTGAGTTCCAGTCGACAACAAAACCATTTTTTGGATTGTTTGGGTTGATCGTGGTTCTACTTTAGGTTTCCAACAAAACACTACAAACCATCGACCCTTCTAGTGACCAAAAGACAACACTGTGCATAGAGTGCATAATGAAGTCTCACCTGAGATGGATTATTGGGGACTACAGGACCCAGATGTCTGCAATCATGGAAGTGAGACTACTTTGGGGATGTAATACCATCTTTCCACCTCAACATTCATCAGATTTGTTATTCTAGCACATCATTAAATCCAGATCTACCATTTTGTAACCATTCACATTCATTAAAGTTCATCCTGCAGTAAATATCATGACTATTCTAATGCAAGCTGCATTTTACTACTATAGATTTATCCATTCATCATAACTGACAAGAAATAAATAAAACATTACCCACATAAACACAATTTGTATTGTGGTTCACCCCCTCGGATACGTCTACAAAGATCTTTCATTATATTCTATTTTATTATTCTTCATCAAAAATCATAGCGATGTGCACATTACATCCGAGTACAACTGAATATAGTGAGCTTGAAATGATCACACCAAGCTCAACAGCTTTTGACCTTACCCTCTAGTACAATGCATATCTCTCTCTGAAAAAGGGACTCTAAGATCATCTCTTTATTAGCTCCACAAATCTCAACAAAAATTAACAACTTTCAAAAACTCTATACTCTCATCTGCATGACTCTAAAAAATTTCTCTTCTTATATCTCGGAGTTTATATTTATACTACAAAAATGGGTAAAGAATCATTACAATAATTACCAAAACCCTAACCTGCTAACCCTAGGTGAGTTAGGTTGTCCCACTTTCTAATTCCATGTGTTCAGTTGATCTGTGTCCTTCTTCCTTCCATTGACTTTCCTACTTCCTCACGCTTCTTTTCCCTGATATCCAATGCATGCTTCTTTTCTGGTCCACTTTATAACTGCCTCATTGATTGCTACATTTTCCCCCAAAATGGCCTGCACCAACAAAACCTAACTTACCCTGTTTGTTTAAATTTGTGTCTGATATATATATATATATATATATATATATATTGTATTCCTTTTTAATTATGTGCAAGGGAAGACATATGCAACATCCTAGGTCTCAAGTGGGATGACACTTGGCATAGAGGAACACATCATTTTCTTTACATGCAAAAGTTATGACTTGGAAAGAATTGTGGAAGAAAAGCTCACCAACATGCCAACCAACAGATGCATATTGCAAGGGAAAAAGTTCTATCAAAACCCAAAATAATTGATTACCATCATGTAAGACTTGCCAACCAACAATATTAACATCAAATCCCTTACCATCTTTCGAATGCTATATTGAAGAAGTTATGAGCTCAGATTTTGGTCGATAAAAGAAATAATAAGGAAAATGATGCAACCTCTTCTCCTTGAATTAATATCAAGAGTTATCCTCCCACCATCATAACGTATCTCCATGGGATCTTCATCATGAGAAGTGAAATAGTCATCGTCAACAATTTCCACGGGTTGAGGCATACCATAAGTATGATTAGAATTAGAAAGGTAAGAGTAGAATGATAAAATTATAACTTCAACCACTTGTAAGTAAAAATTAAAGAAGGTCTCAATTCTCACAATCTGCAATAAGGCCTCCTAACTTATTTCTAATATATACTCATGAATTCCATCTTCTTGACCCAAAACTTCATACTTTTTATATGAAAAATCATCATAAATTGGTACTAAAGTTTCCCCTTCTCTAACTCCATGTTCACTAACGAGGTGGTCTTCATAAATTGGGAAGGAATCAGGACCAAAGAGTTGATTAGTCAAATCATCTTCAAAAGAAAGAGTCGAGGTTTGAGGATAACATTAGTTAACAAAGCATGGGTACTTGATTTGGATTTTCTCATGATGGTATTCATTTCGACAAGAAATGCTTTAAGTTTGGAAGGGATGATCAAAAATATTTTCTACAATGTCCTTAAAACAAAGGTCACATGATACTACATCATCCCCTAAATCTGCTATTTCACTTTCTTCACAATAATCATCAGAAAAAGGGATATGAGGAACAATGCCATGTAAGTCAAAATTGTTTTCCACACAAGATTCTTTTTCAAAGAATGTTTTTTTAGATAAAGCATAGTCTTGTTTAGAATGATTTTCGAAAATAGTATTGTCAAATCAGATGGTATCGAAGAAGAATTAATGATCATGGATAACATGGGAAAATTCCTAAGAGCAATATTCCTCACAAACCCTTGAATTTTTTGACAAAGAATCATGAGATGTAGAATTATTTCCTTGACTAGTCAAGAAGAGATTGGGGTTCACATGGTAAGCATGTTTAAAATCTAAGAATAATATACAAGTCAATTTCTTCAGAGGGCCACTTCAAAAATCACATTGAGGAGGGGTAGTAAGAATCTCAAGAAAAAGTTAAAAGTGTGGTGAGATGGGCTGGGAAGGAAAGGAAGTAATGAAATTTTTAAAAATCACCTTTCCCACCAAATTAGGATTTGTGCTATGAACCTATACCAATTTTGTGCACTTCCACAAAGAGACAGATGAAATA
The DNA here is from genome assembly GCA_900067695.1 of Picea abies. Lineage (NCBI taxonomy): Eukaryota > Viridiplantae > Streptophyta > Pinopsida > Pinales > Pinaceae > Picea > Picea abies. The sequence continues at coordinate 11,609 of CBVK0100899392.1, forward strand.
TATCAGAAGAAGTGTAAACATATTCAACCCAAATATATTGACAAAATTGGATGAACTTATCAATATGATCACGAGAAATGGGTAAAATTCAAATAGAGAGAAACTAACCATGGATAGACTGGTAATCAAATCAAAATATGGTTTATTCATGATCATGTAAGGTAATAAAATACATTTTTATGTTGATATTAAAAACTAGGAAGTTTCAATACCAACATCTCAACCTCCTGTGACACTAGGTGAGAAGAGGTGGGAATGTCACCCTAAGTTTCGAGCTCGAGAAAGAAAATCACATTAGATCCTAAAACCTAAGACCTTAGAGTCTAAGCATGAATGTCTTTTTATTCTTTTGTAAATATTTGATTTTATATATTTTTATAACTATATGATTTTCATATTTTTTCTTTTATCAAAGAAATGTGAATTTAAGAAAAAAAAATAGTGAAATTTTAATAATAAAAAGTTAAAGTAAAATGATGTAATAAATAAAGTAAAATTCAATTGGAACTAAATTAATTAACATATCTAAATGAATTTTTAAAATATTTTCTTTCAATATTGCAATTAACAAAATAATAAGTTAAACAAAATGAAAATAAATTAATGAACATATCTAAATGAATTTTTAAAATATTTTCTTTTAATATTGCAACTAACAAAATAATAAGCTAAACAAAATGAAAAGAAAGAAAAGATGATGGATTTTGTTTTGTTTTAAATATTAAAATTAGTTACTAATAAAAATAAATAAAATACATTGAAATTATTTAAAAAAAAAAAAACATATTAACACTATTTTGGTATTTGTTTTTTGGTTTTTTGAATATTATATTAAAAGAAAATAAAAAGAGTAAATAAAAAAAGAAACTGGAAATAATTCCAAATTCCTGATCTTTTATTTATTTGACACCTCATATAAATCTAATATTTTTTTATGCTTTGAAGCCCCTCCTAAAGCTTGACCAAAGTTGTTTTTAACTATTTTAGATGGAATTTAGCATCATACACAAAATAGTTAAACTCAAAAAAAAAAATATTAAAAGTTATTCTCACTTCCTTATTTTTCCACTTTGAAAGATGTCCTTTCTATCAAGAGTTCATCAAATCCACTTAAAATCAATGGAGGATGAACTATTTAAAAGGATTAACCTCACTTAGCTCTTTGCGTACCTCCCATAAAAAAAAAAAATCCCCCTTTTGTTGGTTGTTTGTTGCTTACTTTATATCTTTTGGTGGGTCATTAATAGTTATGGTTGATTTAGTTAACGAAAATGAAATGAACAAGATCTAACTTCCTCCCTTTTATTTAATAAAATAAGATAACATTCGTTTGAGAAATTTGCTTATTCTTATCTACGTGTCAATTTCCGTTTTTGTTTTTTTATCATCCCTAAGATTTTCTAATTGTCTATGTTGATGTTCCCTCTTCTCTTTAAGAGATTCGAGCTCGGAATGAACTTGGGGCATAGAACATACACCTAGGGATCGAACATCAATCTTGTATGCCATATCTTCAACTTATTTTTCTACAAATCATATACTGGAGCTATAGTTTAATGTGCATACACAGAAGCAATATGTTCTTTGCACTTACACATCATCAGTTATCAGTTCCTAGGCATTGGAGTTGTAATTACACTCCAAATGCAACCTCAAGTACTTTGTAGCTAACGTTGATCAACATCATATGTTTATAATGTAGTATCTCCTCAAAGTTGTAAAGAATTATCTCGACTTGAGGCATAGACAGTGGGTTTGGTGCTGGGCTTGATGCATTTATTATCCAACATAGTGAAACTTATTCAGACCAAGACCGACAACAGTGATATCATGGAAAATTGCTTACGCTCGATAAATTCGACCACATGATGCACAAGCACATAAAAGTGTTATATATGTTTGCCCCCTCGGCTTTATTCCATACCACTTGATTTCCTCAAAAACCTGAATAACATAGTCTCAATTCTTGCTCTTCAAACATGTTGATATAATTAAGTTACACATTACGCTCATTCCGATCATATTCAACTTCATTGAGTGGATTACTTCTCCTCTCGTTACTAAAGATGGCTCCGTTTGTGACCCATCAAAATTTGGGACAAAATAAGCCTTATCTAATTTGAGGTTTGACAGGAATATAATCTGAAAAATTTCTTCCATTCTAGGTTCTGTATATCACATGGAAGCTGGAGGATCTGCATTAACTGATCCAAAATTTCCATGCCCTAGGAGAGGAGGGGATCACAATGACAAATCTTGTTCCATCATAAATGCCATATAAAAACCAACAATAAATGGATAAAGAGGACATAAGTCACCAGCAGGCCGCACTACATGAACACGTTAGTGCACTTTCAATATGCGCGTTTGGTCAATCTTACCAACGGGAAATGCTACAAGCCCATCCTTCTCGACAAACCTATGCACTACCAAGACAACACTTCGAATCTCATTGCTAGAAGTTACAACCTCGAGTGTATATATCTTTGAATACACAATGTCTTCGAGCTTGGCAATTCGATCCTCATTGCCTTAACCAGATCAAGCTCACGACTTCTATTGTATCAAATTGCAAGTGTTCCATATGTAATATTTTTTTTATTTAATTTTTTTTTTGTAACTAGGGGAATGGGTAACAGTGGCAGTATTGGCAGTATTGGTACAGCCTGTAAGCACGCCCTCCGAGTAAATCGGGGTGAGAATCTACCTTGAGACCACTTTTTTACATACTTCCTTCCATTTACACGGCATTTGTTGCTGATGTTCCATATGTAATATTATTTAACTTCATAAATTTATTTCCATAACTTTAACAACTGTTATGCCATGAATTATTCCTCTCTCAAAAACCACATCTTTCCAGCAACCATTATATGTTATGAGCAATGGCTCCTACCCAAGGCTATGCATATGTGAAAATGCCCACGCAAATCATATTTTCTAACAACAACCACATCTTTCCAGCAACCATTATATGTTATGAGTAATGGCTCAACAACAACCACATCTTTCCAGCAACCATTATATGTTATGAATAATGGCTCCTACCCAAAGGCTATGCATTTGTGAAAATTCTCATGCAAATCATATTTTCTAACAACAACCACATCTTTCCAGCAACCATTATATGTTATGAGTAATGGCTCCTACCCAAAGGCTATGCATATGTGAAAATGCTCATGCAAATCATATTTTCTAATAACTTGTATGGCATCATTGAAAGGCTATCTCAAAACTGTCAAACATGGAATGCAAGTGATCTACTTCAATCTTAGCACATTGATCTCTCGTTGTGAATATCAAATTTGGGTCAAACATGGAATGCAAGTGATCTACTTCAAACATAGCACATTGATCTCTCGTTATGAATATCAAATTTGGGTCAATGAACGAGACTTAATATAAGATATCAATTTGGGTCAATGAACGGGACTTAATATAAGATATCATTTTGGGTTGTGAATATCAAATTTGGGTCAATGAACAAGACTTAATATAAGATATCATTTTGGTTAGGTAAACCCAAAAAATTTAGATAATAAAGTTGTCATATGGAAACAAATATGGAAAACATGGTATGATACCTTAATACATTGGTTTTTGGTGTGGCATGAAGTGATGCCAAATTTTGGAAAACGGAGTTATGAGTGAAAATATGAAATGGTTAGTAATGTGAGGAATGAGAAAAAGGACCATTTTAAGTGATAGGTAGAGAACCATTACAATTCTACCAAGCACCATGTTAACCTTGAAATAGTTTGGAAAACAAAGTTATGAGTGCAAATATGAAATGGTTAATAATGTGAGGAATGGGAAAACGGACCATTTTAAGTGATAGGTGGAGAACCATTACAATTCTGCCAAGTACCATGTTAACCTTGAAAAAAAATTGTAATGAACTTGTAACTTGTCCTACATGCATAATTGAGTGATGTTATCTATTAGAAAATACTCATCATAATTTATAAATATTCTTGAATATTGAAATATTTAAAGAAATCTTCTTTAAAATGTAGAGCAATAGTGTAATGAGGAGGAGCTTCGCAATGCTTTTCTCGCTAATAAGTCTTGACCTAAATTTTGGTTAAAAGGCTATACACTATCTTCATAGTCTCTAGGTTCGAAAGATTATAAACTTTTAGACCATCTTTATACCCACTAAAGGTACACTTTTTAGCCTTTTTATCTAGCTTATTTTCCTTTGGAACGTGAACATAGGCATCACAACCAAACACCCTAAGATGTGTAAGAGAGAGTTTCTTACCATTCCATACCCCATGTGAAGTCTTGTATTCCAACATTCATGAGGGTGATGGATTCACTATCTAACATGCAATACCCACTTCCTCTACTCAGAATTATTGTCCTAACCCAACACCAATGAGCATGCTCCTTACTTTTTCCATCAACATCATGTTCATCCTTTTTGCAATTCCATTGTGTTGAGCTCAATATGGAGTAGTCTTATTCCTTTCCATAACACACTTCTTATAGAATTATTCTAATTTGTTTCGACAAAATTCTCCACCATTATCTGACATCAATGCCTTAATTCTCTTGTCTCTGTAGTTATCCACAAGAGCCTTAAACTATAATGCCTTAATTCTCTTGTCTCTGTAGTTATCCACAAGAGCCTTAAACTATTCGAATTTATCAAATAATTTATATTTATTCATTAGGAAATAAATCCATGTATTCCTCAAGAAGTCAACAATTAATGAGACATAGTACACATATTTTCCCACTTATCGAACTGACATAGGTCCAAACACATCATTGTGCAACAACTGTAAAATTCGCTCTTCCCTCATTACACCAAAGGGGAATGTTACTCAATTTTTCTTCCCATATACACAATGTTGACAAAAGTAAAAATCCAGAGAGAAGTTAGGCATACCTTCAACCATACCTTTACTTTGTAGTACTGGAAGGACTTCTCTTTGATATGTCCTAGTCTTTGATGCCACAACATAATATTGTTTCCAGAGATTGTAGGAGCTATTTCTTCTTCAGCTCCTATTAAACTCGTCATTAATAACATTTTATAATAGCTTATACACGGTTCTAATCCAAACTCCCTTCAACAACACCATTTCCCCTCGAACCATCGTGTAGGGTTCTTTATCAAACACAATTTTTACCCTTGCATCATTCATTTTTCTTACATAAATCGATTTTTTTGTCAACCGTAGGATGTGCAGAACATGAGGGAGTGTTTTAATCCTTTGATCCATTAGCTTCAACTAGAATTTTCCTTGTCCGATTATTTTTATTATTGAGTCATCACCTAAGAAAACATCACCTCCATCATACCTTTCATATTTATTGAGTCATCACCTAAGAAAACATCACCTCCATCATACCTTTCATATTCGCAAAACCAGTCCCTGTGAGGATTCATATGAAAGGATTCACATGATTCAATCAATCGTGCCTAATGATCTACATGTGTTATTAAAGAATCCAAGTACACATCCCCTCCTTCATCCATTATTTGTTTTCTTATATAGAAGGGGGATCATTATATCCCTTCCCTCTCTCAACACTTTTGGATCTACATTGTTTCTTGTGGTCTCCTTCTTTTCCACATCTCCAACATACCTTTAAAAAATTTCCCAAATATTTATATCTTCCCATAGATTTAGATCTACTACTTGAGGACTTAGATCTATTTCTTTCCTTGGATCGTCCTCTTGCAATTAAGGCATTTCTATTATATCTTTGCATATTTTTTTGTCTCATATCCTCCAAAAACAAGGATGAGACTAAATCATTGAAAGTTAAAGTAGTTGAATTACTACCTATGGCCACAACCATACTATCCACGAGTTTGGTAAAGAGAAAAATAAAATGATGCACTTATGTTCATCATAAATATTAATATAGATAGATAAGAGCCGACTCACCATAGTATTGAAGGCGTTCAGATGCTCTGTCATCGAGTCTCCATCTTTTATCCTCGGGTTGTAAAACTTCCTCCCCAGGAACAATTTTTTTACTAGGGACGTTGACAATGCCCCTCACTTATCCCATAATTCCTTGGTTGTAGCTTCCCCTCACACATCCAGTAATAATAAGTATGAGAGACACAAACGAATTGTGCTCTTTTCCTTGATCAATTTTTTTCCATTGTTCTGTTGAAATTCATGTAGGTGTAGTATCTATATCCATAATGATCCACTAATCATTTTCCACCAACATATCTTCCATCTTAAGCTTCCACAGCTCCAAAAAAATTTCATTAAATTTTCTGGATCTCTATTTTTGAATTTCTTGCTATTTCTTATCTCCACGAGAATCGATACTGTAGAGCTCCCATTGTGACAAGGTTTACGACATACCCGATTCAAAACCTTAGCCAAAAAGGCATCCCCCTAAAGAAAATAATTGGTTTGATACCAAATGTATATGTTAACCATGTACAATTACTTATTGCAAATAGATTCTTACTAAGAACAAAATAGATACGATGGCACACACACATTACATAGATATTTTATCCTCAAAACCCAAACTAGGAAAACCAACAACCTATTTAGATTTGCACCTCTAATATTTTATTTATCATATATCTTCATTGTTAGCAATACAATGTATAGAATCCTCTGACATCCAAATCCCTTAATCCATTGACTCTGATTAGTGAACAACCATAATTCCTTAACTAGAATTAGAAGACCACCACTAAAACATGGATGCAAAGACTACCAATTTATTTTCAGGGTCTTTTCCCCTGAACCCCTGTGCATGGGGGGACACCCCCCACACCCCCATAGATAGGGGGCTTATGCCCCCCTATCGCCCCACTGCATGCCTAACATGACACAAACACTTGTTCATGCAAAGAATATAACACATACCCAACACACTATATCCATAAGAGCAATGCATATCTAGAAATGGGGACTAAAAGTATGGTCCATAACCAACCAAAAGAAATTTGGAGATGCCACCTACTCCCCTCATTTATACGTATACATCTAAGTATGGAGGAATCGAATATATGCGTACAAATATAACCACACTTTTGTATCATATTGATACAATGATGTATATATATGATGGGTCACATATGTTGAAAAAGGGTAGGGTACATTAAAGTGGATGTAAGGTGCAATATATGGCCCTAACTTGGGGACATGTTCTCATCTCTAGAGAGCATGAGAACTCTAAAATATGAAAAACTTATGGACCTAAAATTTTCTCAACTGATGGATGTCAAATCCTTGAGTGGGGGAAGAAACAAGTTCCTTTTCCCCTTCCCTAAGAGATAAATAAATCCATGTGTAAATTAAATATATCCAAGCACATGTTAGTAGTACCATATCTCAAAGAAAAATATGTGCATGTGAGCATCATATTACGTAATTATAAAATAAAAATACAAGGAGAACACCTTGTAGTGGAGTTTTTTATAGAACCTCCCAATTTTTGTGTACCTCTTCTCTGTTTATAGCATAGGTTGTTAGAAAAGGAAGGTGACCAAAGGTTTTTGTAGAGGTTTTTATAGCAATGCACCTAATTCGTACAAACAGACTAGTGTGCTCACTAACATAACACCTTGATGCTTAAGCAATAAAGCACACAAATGACCGTTATTAATATAAAATTCTAAAATATCACTTTTTTAAAAATAAATTAAATGCATATCAATGCTCTACTATAAACTAGAAGAATAGGTGCGCATATAAAGGATGCACTAGATCATGTTAGAATAATTGGTTATTCAATAAAAAATTATGTTTTAAAAAACCAAAAAAACATTCATAGTGCACTTAAAAGAGCCAACCACCCGAGTGTGTATATGATAGTGGCACACCAAATAACAATAATGGTGTGCTTAATAATACTGTAGCCTAGAATTATTTTAATATCTAGCCAAAATTCAAACTTGTGTGTTACTCATACTACCACACACTACCACACACCATTGTGTCATACTTTATGGTGCACTGTGATAAGGTAAAATAAAAAATATATATACCAGTGTGTTATGCAACTATAGAATGCACTGATGCATATTACTATTGGGTACACCATGATAGGGTAAACAAGTAAAAAAATAACAAATTGAATTTCGTTATTACATTTCATTTTGTTCATCTAACCAATTAGATGAGCACTGGTACTCACCCTCCTTCTACCACCA
>CBVK0100899417.1:0-13638 GCA_900067695.1 Picea abies
ATATCATTCAATCAGTCGTGCAGGTAGTCTTTATCATGTGTCTACAACCTAAAAATCACTTGAAAGAAGCAAGTTTAGGGGTTTGATGTCATGTGAACCCTAGCTCTTCCATCCTCCTTTCTATTCTTCTTGTATCAAAAACTATGTCCACTCATATATGTTATTATTGCTAAGATTGGAATTACCTATTCTATATTTGTATCTACTTTTCACTCCAAAATCCCTCATTAATCAAGGGTGTACTTACAAAATTCCCTCATTTAAAGATTTTTGTGATTCTCTTATGAGAGAGAAAGATAAGCTCTTATATCTTGGATTGAACAGTACTATAGGTACATATAACAAAGCTTTAGTGGCACAATAGAAGAAAGGCCCCAAGCATATGAAGAATAAACATCCTTGCAAAAACAAACAAAACAAGGTTTCCAAGCCCTCTCAACCTTCCTTTTCTCCTAATGTTGATCAAGGATCTAATCCAAAAGGAAAGAAGTTTGACAAGCATTGCAATTTTTGTGGATGAGAACGTCATCTAGAATCATGTTTCTTCAAGGAGATGGAAGCACTTGAAGCAACCATAAAGAAGAACAACCTCTAGTTTGATAATTCTTCCTCTCATTCATCAAAAGGACATGCTCTTTCTGCTTCCAATTTTTCTCACAATGCATCAAATTCTAGTTCTTCAAATGAGTGGATTCTTGATTTAGGAGCTTCCTATCATATGGCTAAGGATCAAGCCATTTGTTTTTCTCTTAATCAATGTAACACCAACCAAATATTTTTTGGTGATGATAGATCTCTAGGTATTGTAAAATAAATAACAATTCATGTAGTAGATGGTCACTTTAATGATGTACTATATGTTCCTAGTCTCTCCTACAGCATTTTTTATGTCTATCAAATCACTCATTCATGTGAAGGAAAAACCATGGATTTTTCACCTCACCAAGTTGTAATAAATAACTTAAAGGATCATCAACATATTTTACCATTACGAATAGTGGATGATATTACTAGGTTGTACAAGTTTGACAACTTTGGGTCATCTTTTCTTCCTTTAGTTTTTACTGCTCATAGCAATGACATGAGCAAACTTTGTCATGAAAGGTTTGGCCACCTCAACTAATATTCATTGCAACAACTATGTAAACAAAATATGGTCACTAGTCTTCCTCTCCTTTCTTGCAAAGATGGTGTATTCTCAAGTTGTGTTATTGGCAAACATCATCAAGACAATTTTGATAACCATGTCTCGGCTCCCTTATAGCTTGTGCACATTGATTTGTGTGGTCCCCTTCCTTCTGCTTCTTTCTATGGGTGCAAGTACTTATTAACCTTCATTGATGACTTCTTCATATGCACTTGGGTTTGTTTCTTAAAACAAAAGAGTGAATTTTTCTACATTTTTTTGGCCTACAAGACCCTTGTAGAAAAACAATTTGGACAACAACTTCAAAGGTTAAGAACATATGATGGTGGTGAATATGTTAACAACAAATTTATAGGTTACTGCACTGCACAAGGAATTTATATGCATCATATTGTTCCACACACACCATAGAAAAATGTTGTTAATGAGAAAAAGAATTGCACATTAAAAGAAATTGAAAATTGTATGACCCAATCTAAGGGATTAAGTCCTCATTTTTGGGTGAAAACCATTAATTGTGCAACTAATACAATTAATTAGACTCCCATAAAGGATTTAAAATATATAGCACCCAAAGAATCATGGAGAAAATTAAAACCATATGTAAGCCACTTTCATTTGTTTGGTATTGAATCATGGGCACACATTCCTAATGATAAAAGGAAATCCTTACAACCTAAAAGTGAGAAGTTCATTTTTATCAGTTATTTAAAGGATGTAAAAGGTTTAGATTTCTTGTACCTAATACAATAGAATTTGTTATTATACGAGACATTAATTTTGATGAAGGTCTCTCGTCCTGTGTGCCTAATTTGGCATTTGTGTCATCTTCAACCTGCGATCCATCCTTGATGCATGTGCCATATACTACTTATTCTTTTAATCTGTCTACTTATATTATGGATCACTCTTCTTCTTTGAATAGTGGGGATGAAAAAATTCTATGCTTGATCATCCTCGTCCTCTAGATGATTCTATTGAACATGAACTCGCACCATCTTCTCAACTTCTTCAATGAGTCCACACAACAAGGGAAGCCACCAGAGATCTAGTCAATGATCCTTCTTATCAACATCTAACATGTTCATAGTTCCAGTAAGCCTCTTCACTTTTGGCTCAAGTTGCAAAAACACAAGATCTAAAAACATTTAAAGAAGAATGTGGTCAACCAAGATGAGATGCATCAACGAATTAAAATTGTGCTCCTTGATGGAAAATGAAACTTGGGATCAGGTCCCTCTTTCGAAAGGAAGAAAACTTGTCAAAATAAAATTTCTTTGCATGATTGAGTATGCCGCAAATGGTAGTGTTGACCTTGATGATTGGAAGTCTACTACAATATATGTTTTCAACCTTGGTTCTAGACCTATTACTTGAGCTTGTAAGTATAAAAGTGTCCTTGTTTTTTCTTCAACAAAAGCCAAGTACTGAGCAACAATTATTTCTAGTCAAGAAGCCTAGCTTCAATGGATCCTTTCATAGTTTTGATTCCAGCAGTAGTATCTGACCACACTCTGTTGTGACAATAAAAGTGTCATTTACCTTGCCAAAGATCCATCTCAACATTAGCGCAAAAAACACATTGAGATACATATTCACTTCATTAGGAATCTTCTTCGATATCACATCCTTGAAGTGTCTTATTGTTGAACATATGATCAAGTTGTTGAGATTTTCACAAAGTCTTTCACACCCATGAAGTTCCTAGAACTTCAATCTATGTTAGGTGTTTAGGAAGTTTTCATTAAGAAGGGATAGGCTTTATTTCCTCGTTCCTTCTCCTTTTGTCACTTTGTAAGTCCTTCAATATTATCCCAAGTTGTTATTAAGGGGGGGTGTTAGGATATTTAGACATTAGTAGTTAGTTAATATCAAGTTGGTCTAATATAATATTATATTAAAGTGTGTTTTTGTACTTTTCTAATCCAACGATCATAATCATGTCCTACACATGAGTGATCCAATGGTTCAAACACCTCCTCAATATTAATGACACTTGATCGATGTCTTAACACTTGATTAGTCCATTATCTTTATTTAAAGAGCTTGGAAGGTCAATTACCAATGATCGATTGTGATAGATGTTCATGTAATCTATTATTTTTGTGTTATTATATTGCCTCAAGTGGCCATGTTGGTTGGGTTGTGGATTGTTTACCTCTTTCAAGGTTTTAACCATGTAAACTTTGGTGTATTGATATTTGATCTATGAGCATGAGCATTTTTCTTAAGGTTTTTGACATGAGTGAAGATACCTTGATTTCTAACAATGGGAAATAAGCAATTAAGCAGGTTAATCTCAACATTCAATGGTGTCTAGCCAGTAAAACAACAACAAAGTTCTCTCCTTTGGGAATTTAGAATAGTATAGATGCATATTCATATGTTTTTGAATAACCTATAGGATTGCCCCCTCTTAGAATCATCCAACACAACATTGATTTGGTTCCAGGTCTTCACTTCCCATTTTTTTTGCATATCATAGAATACATCTTGAGAGTATAGAGATTGAGAAGCAATTGAAAAAACATCTTGAAGATGGTAAGATTTATACTATCATTTCTCCTTATGGTTCTTTAGTTCTAACTGTACCCAAAAAAAATAGGATCAATGGAACTTGTGCACATATTTTCATGCATTGAACAAGATAACTGTGAAAAATTGGTACTAGCCACTGCCTAAGGGCGATGATCTCATAGACTATTTAAAAGGGGGCAAATATTTCCACAAACTTAATCTAGCTGCCAGATATCATTAGGTATGTATGAATCCTTTAGATGGTTGGAAATCAACTTTAAAAACTAAATATGATTTGTATGAGTGGCTAATCATGCCTTTTGGCCTTACTAATGCTACAACCACATTCATAAAAATAACTAATGACAACTTTCACCCACATTTGGGAAAATCTATAGTGGTAACTTAATGACATATTGGTTTATAGTAACAATTGGGAGGACTATCTTTAATATGTTTAGATTTCTCTTGATCTTCTATGTCAATGTAAATTTCAAGCAAAAAAATTGAAAAATTAATTCTTTGGGCAAAATTCCATTCATTGTATGGGTTTTGTTGTTGACCACAATGGTGTATATGAAGATATAGAAAAACTCAAATTCCTTTAGGATTGGACCACTCCATATAATACTATAGGCCTAGAAAATTCATTCAAAATGTCTTTAACATTGTCAAGCCCCTTCATCAACTCTCCAATAAAAACTATTTCTCATGGAATGTTGCAAAAATTAAGGATTCAGTAGCTCAAGATGCCCTTTTTGAGCTATAGTGCTTGTTATTTATAATTTTCATCATCCCTTTGAGATTTATATAATGCGTTTTACTATTCCCTAGGCATCTTTCTTATGTAGGGAGCCAACCTCGATGCATATCACTCAAAAACATTTTCTACAACAAAATAGAACACCAACACATCATAAATAATTTGATGCATTGGTTCAAGCACTCAAGAAATGGAGGCACTACATCCTTCACACACTACTACAATACATGCTAAGGCATCCTTTTTTGCATCCCTGGCCTATGTATCCTTTTTTTAAATGTTTTTCTAAGTTTTAAGGTGGAAAAAATTGACTATGTATAGAGAACCCTTTTCAATGTCTATTTAGCATGGAAAGTAGAAATATCCCCTTTAACACATGTGTATCACATTTTGAATCAATTTTAGATCATACTCCTAAAAATACTAAATTTTCTAGGTAGAGGGATTATTGGAACAATTGGGACTTGTAAATTGTGTGTTTAAAAAAGACCTAGTATACCATTATGGATACTTTAAGATATCTTTAGAATGAAAATGCCCCTCTCAAAAAAGTACATGGTAGACAATTACTTCCGATAACCAATCAATCTTCCCACTATATCCATCAAATTCCAAAAACAAGCAAGCAAAATCAATGAATCGTGAAGGTCTACAGATAACAACTTTGTAACTACAAAGTACTGTGTGAATTTTCTAATTGCAAATTAAGGTGTGATGTAAAACAAATTGTATATGAATACTTATCCTCGACATCTAATGAAAGAAATAGAAATAATTGATCACCATAATGGATGGTTGTTATTAATGGGATGTTAGACTTTTTTTTGGACATCGAACATTTAGTTTCTTTTATATTTTATAAGAATGATAAATGTATTTTTAGAGATGTGACACAAATTTTTCAGAAAAAAAAAAAACAAGATATACTTGTGGACCCTAAGTAATATATACTTATTGACCCTAAGTAAGATATATTTATTTTCCCTAGTACATAGGTCGGCATTATGCAATTAGGGGTAAGGTGTATTGGGTTTAGTGGGAAAACTATCTTAATCACTAAAAGATTGTACATCACCATCATGTTTAAAAAATAACCTTGGCTTTATATTCTCATAGGATCAATTTATTAACTTACCAAGTGTCCCTATGATGTAACTACATTAACATAGTGAAGGTGCACATATTAAATAGTCTTACTAACTGTGACTGGTATCGATTTTTAAAGGTTTAGACAATGTCAATCTATAAAGTTTTATGTAAATTGAATCAGTTGTATAGGGTTAGGGGCAAGGGATGTAAGGGTTAGGTGGTAGGGATAATTTAATGGTTAAGTGGGTATGGTATTAGGGAATTGTGGATAGTGGGTTAGGATATATGGAGTATAATTTTTAATGTAATGTGGTATGGGGTTAGGTGATCAAACTAATCAAGACAATATTGACAACGCCACCTTATCCATATTTTAAATCTAATAATCACACTTGATATAAATTCAATCTAATTTGGCATATGGTAAGGGGGTAGGGATTCATAGGATCATAAGTTGTGTACAAAGGTAGAAATAGTTTTGAAGAGATGAGAATATATGTCATTATAATTGGATGTTGCCACTATTATCACTATGAAATAATGAAACTAAAATCCATAAGTGATATCAAAAGATTAAGAATATGAAAGGCCAGGCAACAAGTGTCCCAACAAGAGGTGATGAGTAAGTAGGGTAGTGAAAAAATTACGGCCGGTGTGTTGAGGTGGACACCAACCAAATCAACTTGTAAAAGCCATAACTTTTAAGCTATAGCTTAGAATCATCTTTAGATATGTGTTGAAAATATCCAAATGGGATCTATAACATGCAAGGGCAAAAAGGATGCAAAATGGCATAGAAGGGACTCAAAAGTATGCAAAAAGGATGCATAAGAATGGAAAAAGAGTCAAAAGAATGCACAAGGATGGAAAAAGAATCAAAAGAATGGAAATTGGATGTAAAAAAGACACAAAGGATGTGAAAATAGGACTAAAAAAAAGCACAAAAGGAATGAAGAGAACTAAAAAAAGATGCAAAAAGGACACATATAAAGACAAAAGAGATGCAAAAAGGATGCATAAGAGACACAACGAGGACACTTAAGAAATGAAAAATTGACACTAAATGGATGCAAATAATACACAAAATATGAAAAAGAGATGTCAAAATGGACACATGAGGACATAAAAGTGAACACAAAAGAGGGACATCATAGCATTGTTGTTGATACAGAAATAGATATTGTTATTGAAGGAAGTTGAATAAAGAAAGTGAGCAATGTATAGGGGTAAGGCATTCTCTAAAAAATTTGAATAGTCAACTAGTCAATAGATTAGCTAAGGTTATGTTGATTGAGGAATCAACTCTTAGAGAGTTGAGTGAGTTACCCAACTTCATGAAATCCACAAGAAGAGAATATTAGTTGTTATTGGATGGCACCAGTGAATGGATGTTGATGGATCATTGTTGATAAATTCCTAAAAGGTTCTAATAAATGTTTGATAAGTGTGTTGATGGGGTATGGTTGATGAGTATTCGGTCGATAAAGTATTAAGTTTATGATAGCATGAAATTAGTACAAGGTTTGAGAGTTGGATGGTTTGAGGGCTCAAACAAATTGGTGTTGAAACATAGGTAAAATAGCAGAAGTAGGGACAATGAATCCAAGATGGAGTGATGGTCTAAAATGGCATTGTTACAACACTTAAGAACAATCATGAACATAGTTCATTATCAATACATATTGATCATATATTTATAGGTTTAGTATATAAATGAAACCCCAAAAGTATGGGGTAACACCCCATAAACATCCACATAATATGAGTAATCAAAATGGATCACATCAACTCCCAAGTCCCTAAATATTTGGTCAATTGAATCCTTCATCGTTCGACTCCCTCTCTAGGTCAACTGCGCAAGTTCGTTAAGTGAGTTTAGTTTACCATATAACCTTAGGTTCTAAATTTCTCCCTTAAACACAACTTGGAAGATAAATCAAATTACATTAACATCCCTCCTTAATTTGATAGGGACAACAAATGTTGACAACCAAATCCGCACAAGTATAGTAATGGTTTCAAAATAACCTTAAAATAATGGCACCTACAAAACAACAACTTGGTAATAGCCAATGCATTGATCAAGCCAAGGTATAGTTATGCTTAGAAGAGAAAATATGAAAAATAGACATCTCCAATAAGATTCTCCATGTAATCCTCATTGGAATTAGTGAAACAATCCATGCACCATACTCACAAACATCTTCCACTTGAAATCGTGAGGAAAAAAGGTAAAAATAATATCATGAATGAATGAAGGTTCCAAAATGTTGTTAAAATAGTCAAACAATATCCCCAATCAATCAATGGATTAAACAATAAGGAAAAGCATTCTCGGATGATTAGTTGACTTGAAAATAATCATTAGCAAATTATTATGTGTTTGTCATCCAAACAATCTTTGTCAAATAGGGATTTCAAAATATAACAATCATCAAGTCAGTACCCTATTAGTGTCACTTGTAAGTATCATCTATCATATGTGTGCACACTAGTCTTTTTCACTAGTCTTCAATCACCAATCTACACTTCAACAACAAGAAAGAAAAGTCATCTACATAACCCAACACTACATCATCAAACAACTCAATCGATTGTAATTAACTAAAAAACATATGTTGGGTTTATCTAAAAGTCCAATAGCATCCCCCTTAGACACAACTGAGGAATCAAATACAATACAATAGACAATAAGGAATACAACAAAGTTTTAAATCAAACTATCCTATATCCATAAAATAACAACATAGCATAATTTTCTATCAAAATAGTCTAATAATCAATGCTACAAGAGTCAACTAAATAATCAATCAACATGAATAAATAGGAGAAATATATTCTTGTATAGTCAATGATACACATTTGTATCAAGTCCTCAAGCATTTGATAACATTCTCTAATGACCACTCATCAATCCAACCACACTCAACCTTGGTAGTTGGCACTAGTCCAAAATTCTACCTCTTACACCTTTTCTAAAAAGAGTGGCTTCTAACAACTAGACAAAGTCCTCCCATATCTATGATTAGGATGTCTATATAGAAAAGAAATTTGTCCCTACGGAAAAAAAGGTGCAAGATGTGATTCTTGCTCCAACAAAAGGTGCAGGATATCCCTACAAAACAACAATATTGTCATTTGAAGTACCAGTCCCCCTTTATGGCATATCATCATTAATCAACTCAATAAAACCATCGACAATCAGTTGCACTTCCTACAAAACAATAGTTGAAGTAAAACCTCTATCCATTTGTTGAGGAATTCTCTTCATATCCAAGACTTTCTCTAATTAGTCTCATCCTAATCATAATCAAAACAACAGCACCCTTTCCATGCTTTCCAAGTCCACCACTATGATATCCTGCTTACTCAATAGTCGGGAAATATTATGTGTAGTATGCTTCTTAAAATCTAGAGAAATCACACTAGTAGTAGCCAACAAGGCATGATAAAATGCCACACCATAAACACCATCTGATATGAAATGGATCCAGACCGATGAATGGGTGTAAGACTCGGTACTTGTACTTTGTCTGTTGGCCTTCCTCCTATCCCCCCAGTTCTCCCTATTTCTTCCCTCGCTCTCATTTGCAATGGGTATTTTTGGCCAGGAGAGAAAGAGGCATAGTAGGAAATGAATGCAATGTAACCAGAGATGTCCATAATGAAAAGAATAATTTCCATTCAAGACTAGTTTTTCTTGTTTGGGTTCCAGGGTAAATACCATGTATGTTATGTCTTGTATTAGGTTGAGATTTCTTGTGTTTGTGGTGTTTAGTTTGTATCTGATATTGTTGCTTACTCGCTACTAGTAAATGCATATATTGTTTTGATACATAAATAAAAATTCATTGCAAGAACATAGTTATCTCTATTCAGAATTTAGTCCTCACTGGAATTTAATGAATGACAACATCCCTAGAATGATCCTTGTTCATCTGCAGCTCAGATAAAACGAAGGGTGGACAATTTTTATTTCTTGGGAAATTAAATTGTTTGTTGGTTGGTTAATCTTTATTGCCAGATGATTCCTATATATCCCGTCGAATTATCTCCCTCCAGTTGAGTTGAACACCAATGGGTCGAATTATTTAATGTTGGGGGCATCCAAATTAATTTCCAAGTTGAGTTTAAATATAATGGGATAATTTACCTTGTCAGGGTCATTTCTAAGTGTGCATGGGCATTTATAAACCTTTTTGGGCAAATTTCTACTTCATGGGCGAATTATCTTACTCCTCTAAATTGTAATTTTTATCCCCACGGATGAATTACTTTTTCCAAGGCGTTTTAACATTGTCTAGGTTGAGTTATCACGATCTTGTCGATTCTAATTGTTGGTCGATTTACATTACCGTCGAAGTCGAGTTTCATTTTTCCGATCAACTCAACCCCCTTTCCAATCGATCTATTGACTCGTCGACTCATCTTTTGGCAGACTCCTTACCCACTCGACTTGACTCGTGATAGGTTAGATTATTTCATGGGATCAACTTGACTCATGCCTGGTTGATTTTACTCATACGAGCAAGTGTCTTGTCGATGGGGATGAGCCACAATTTCATTGGTCACTTCTAAGAGGATTGCTTGGTGTGTTGGATCTTGTTGGGTGTTTGTGGAAGCATTGGCCAAATTTTGGAACAGCGTGGTCATGTTTAGAATCTTTTTGGGTGTTTTTGGAAGTTGTTTGGTGAATTTTGAATGGCTTGGGTGTATTTAGAAACTGTTCGGCATATATAAAGGTTGTCGGGTAAATTCCTACTTTCCTGGGTGGATTTAGAAGTTGTTGGGAGAATCCAAATGTTGTCGGACGTGTTTAGATATTTCTTGGATGTTTTTTGATGTAGTGGGTTTCCTAATTCACCCTTTAGACGTTTTTGTTCACCGTTGGCTAACCAATTCTCCCTTTGAGCAATTATTCCCACTGCCATTTGACTTGACTTGCCAGTCGAGTATTTTTTCTCACTGTTGGTCGATTCATTTCATCGAACCATTCTTCCCCTTGTTTGTTTGGCTGACTTCACTTACAGTCAACTAGAATTATGCTCCGATCGATTGGTTTTTTTTTCTTGGATGTTTCATCTTCTTTGACAAACATGATCTTGGTAACTTATTGAAGAGTAGAATTACAAGCCACTAGACAGTAGGCTATCCACAGTAGATACCTAATATTGGTTGGCTACATTGTGGACAGATAATTTCCTTAGCATTGGATTCTGGTCACTAACGTTAGAAAAATTTACAGAGAATTGATCTTTATACACTGGATTTCTATTATGACAATAGCTAGTTGTAGTGTGTAAGATATGAGTAAGGAAAGGATTTGCAGCAGACAAAGAAGATATATTACAGTGCAACACTGAGTAATAGAGGCCCAATGGATTTATTACAGTCAGGGTACTCTGTATATAAGATTGAGATAGAGATCTAAATTAAATTTTCGCATAGTATATGTGTTGGTGAGCGAGTGGGCTATGATCTCCTCGATTACAGATCATCATCCTTCCTAGAATCATCAATGCTACTAGAAATATCATCATTGGAAGAAGTTCAATGTGAGATAATTTCTTCATAACCATATCGATCCTCTCATTCCAATCAACAATGTATTCATGATAATTCTTCAAAATAGTTTGCAGTTTGTTGATCTCAATTTCAAGGCCTTGTTTTGAATCTTGCAATCCAAGAATAGAGTTATATTTTCCAACCATTTACAAAAATGAAAGATCATAGTCTTTTCTCAAATCCATGTACTCATCAAACAATCAATATATTCCTAAAGGGGAGAAAAATCCTCACAAATATCATCAATCAAGACCTACAAGAAAGCAACCACATTCTGCTTCTAGGTATTGGCTTCCTTCAACCCATCAATATTCTCATTCAAACCTCCATTATTGTTCCACAATTGAGCAATAGTAGTCTATAGGGTACCAACTTCTTCTTGAAGTCAATCATGATATTTCTGCCATATCTAGAGTTAAAAGGTCTTATGAAGTCATTGATGATGATGGCCATTTGTTATTGAATGTTCTGAAAATGGTGATTGACGATGAGAAAATCAAGAGAAGGGATATGTAAACTATTGCATGGATTGAAGGTAAAATTCGTTCAATCAATCAATCCAGGGGTTTCGATATTGCCAAAATAGTTTTCTTACCATTAACTAGGTTTTGAGCACCGATAAGTTATAAGATGGATATTTTATTGTAGGGGTAGAATATGTTGCAGTGGATATGAAGGAGAAGAAGATAATTGTCATCGGGGAAGCAGATCTAGTCTATCTCACAATAAAATTGAGGAAATTTGGATTCACAGAGTTGTTGAGTGTTGGTCCTGCCAAATAAGAGAAAAAACGTGCACCTAAGAAGACAGAAGAGAATAAAAACCATGGGAAAAAGGTGGAGAAGAAGGACGGTAGGAAGAAGAAGGATAAGAAGGTTGAGCCTTCAACAGTTGTGTATGTGAATCCAAGTAGCACCAACTATGTGCCTTGCCAACCTGGATACTCCTATATTGTTTCTAAAGATGAGTATAATCCCACCTGCACAATTTGGTGATCTATTTTTCAGTACCTCTTCCCCAATACCAGAGAATCTAGGTTCCATGTGCTTGTAGCATGGTATACAAATATATTTTCCCAAGGTCAATATAATCCTCCCAACTTGAGGGGTTTCAGTTTTGAAGTGACAAGATTTTAGGTTACCCATCCTTGAGACCTGGGAGAAAAGAGAATTGGAACTAAAAATATGGCAAGTTTCTGTGAAAAAATGTTTTGATTGAAAAATGCATATATGGTACTTGTTGTTGTGGTAAAGTTCCCCCTGCGGACAGGTGAAACCCCCCTTTGTATCAAGACCCCTTCTTTGATCCAAAGACAGAAGAAAATAAATGGACACTAACTTCCCTTTAGACCTACTTCAAAAATCAAAGTAGAAGACAAATGACTAGGGATTATGACAATGACTAGGAATTATGACAAATGTTCTCACATGGTAATAAAGTTGTGACACTTAATAAATTGCATGTGACTTAATAAAGTGAATGTGACACTTAGTAAGGTGCATATGACACTTGACAAAGTGCATGCGACACTTATTAAGGTGCCTACGACACTTGATAAAGTGCATGTGACACTTACTAAGGTGCATACGACACTTGATAAAGTGCAAGCAACACTTAGTAAGGTGCATATGACACTTGGTAAAGTGCATGCAACACTTAGTAAGGTGCATACAACACTTACGACACTTAGTGCATGCAACACTTAGTAAGGTGCATACAACACTTACGACACTTAAGTGAGACATTTAGGTGTGTAACACTTGTGTATTAGGCCTTTGAGTTAAATGGATTTGGTTCAATTTGCTCTTGTCCATTCTATATTTATCTATTCTATGAATAGTCAATTGAATATTTATTCTATGAACTATTAGTTGAATATTTATTCTATGAACTATCAGTTGAATATTTGTTTTAGTTTGGTTACTTAAAAATTGGGTGGTGTAGTCTAAACATTCTAGTCTTTTACTTTTCGGCAATTATAACTGGAATTCGGAAACCTTATTACTTAAATAATATTTTTGAGTGCATAAATTGATTTTAGAACCCTCAAAAACCCTAGGACACTCAAAATATGTAATCTCAACCACTAAAATCTGCAATTTTCTATGTGGTTGGCTTTTTGCAATCAATTTGTATCTTTTTTTTCTTTTATTTTTTTTATACATATGAGAAATATATGTTATCAAAATAACATATATGAGAAATATATATTATCAAAACATGATAAATACATCTAGACCCTAGTCGTTGCTTGCAACTATTAGGGCTCGCTCGACTCTCTGCCTAAGCTCGCTTTGGGTCACCACCGCAGTTTCCCCTACTATCTCCATTTTCATTTCGTCATCGACATCCTCGTCTCCCCTGATGTTTGTTGTCTAGGTAATCGCTCAGATTGTATGGTTTGGTTCTTCAGATGTCCTAGTTTGCCTCTGTTATTTGTGGCTTGTCTTGGTTTGGAGCAACGCCATCGTTTCTTTCTTCAGTTGGCGTTGTGGTTGTTTGTGTCTTTTGTGAGGACCCCATTGTCTCTTTTGTAAGCCATAGCTTTTGTTGGTTC
>CBVK0100899423.1:0-12847 GCA_900067695.1 Picea abies
TACTAGTAATTAGTTTTAGAGGTGAGGATCCTCTTTGAGCCTCACCTCCCTAGTACTTCATTTACATGTTTTTGTCCACACTTCTTTTCATGTAAGATTGGCATGTCTAAGCTCCTCCTCTCTCGGCATTCAATCCATCCAGATCTCAGCCCCTCGAGATCTGACTCATGTGAACTCTTTATGATTATTGGATGTTATTGTTCCTTGCTTTGCTTTGTGTTGGATAAGTATTGAAATATTAGCTAAGTGTTAAAGTATTGTTGGGATGTTTTCGAGGTCATGGTTGGATGTGTGCCTATTGTTGAATGAACTTGGTTGAGTAGGACTTAGTTGCATTTGATAGATTGTAGCTTAAGGTAAATTTATGGGAAGACCTTAAGTGAAGAGGCATAGCCTAGTTGTAGTAGGTGCGTACTTGCCAATTCAATATGGTTGAGACAAGGTAGTGCCACATGACCTCAAGTGTCGAAATAAAATTGGAAGAAACTCGAGTTTGCAAAAAAAAATTCAACAGATTGTGGGTTCACATATAAAACTTATATTGTTTAGCACTTTTTGAAGCACAGGTGGTACCGGTGTTGATTTTAAGACAGTTTTGGTGCTCTTCACCACTGTCACTACCTTGACAAGTGATATCAAATTATTCTTTTTCACATTGGAGTGAACTTGAGGCAATGAAATATGCTTTCGAATGAGTTGGCATGCAGTCACAAGAGTGGATAGAAGATGTAAACTTAATGCTTTGTTGCAACAAGCAATTAAGACACTTCGTCTACACAAAATAGTGAGTTCTCTTATTGTTTTGAAAACATTGTAGGCTTGAGACAACAAGTTGAACCAAGTCTTTGAGACTTGGATAGGCTTTTTAGATGTGCCTAGAGGGTAGACCCATTTTTGGGTTGCAACATGGAAAGCATAGAGAAAGAGTCATGGAAAACCAAGATAGAAGTCATGGCCATGGCTTGAAACATTGGGATCAAGAGATCCATCAGTTGTACCAAGCACATGTAGTGAAGTTTGAGCAAACTAGCACACGGGCTAAAGCTTGGGTTCAAAAGTTGCAGAATTCGAGAGATTTGGGTGTTTCCTAAGTTGGAATCATTCAAGAGGAAGGATGCCTAAGATGAAAACAACATTACATAAAGGAAGCAACCGAAATTGCCTAAGTCCAAAGGTAAGAATGTTGTGTGTTTCCTTTGTTATCGAAATCATTTTGTCGTGGATTATCCTTTGAAGAAGAAGTTGGAAGACTTGGAAGAATTCCAAATGAAACCAATTTTGAAGGTGAAGCAAACAACCTTGGGAGTATCCCAAATACAACATACTTCAAAGGCAACATTGGAGGTTTTAGGTGCCTTGACAGTAGGTTTGGGCAAGTGCATGGAAAAAGGTCATGAATGTGATTCACAAGGTGAAGATAGGAATGGTATTTGTTTTGTGAATGAAACTGTGAGTGGATTGAAGGTGGTAGCCTTGGTAGACATTACTTTGTAAGTGAACATACCACTACAACACTTCATCGTAAACTTGAGAGTAGCATGGCCACATTCAAGGTGGTGAACTCAATAGTGAAGCCAACAATAGGAGTAGTTCATTCTACACATTTGGAGGTTAGGGAATGGTTTGGCAATTTAGACTTTACAATGGCTCCATTGGATGACCATACAATGATCTTGGAGCAAGACTTTCTCAAGATTTCCAAAGCAATTCCCATGCCCCATGATAATTGTTTGATGTTCTTATATGGAATCAAGATTTGTGGTATGTCTACAATGACTAGAAGGAAGTTGGGAATGATACCAAGAATGTCATTCGTAAAGTTGGTTAAGGAAACCAGTGAATCCATAGACATGCCTTATGTTGTTGCATAGGATCAAGAAGAGATGGTTTTGGGGAAAGAATCATTGGGTTCCAAAGAGGGTGAAGACCATACAAAGAGTAGGTTGGTAGCATTAGAGACTTTGGAGAAGTCAGTCTTGAAAAATACTGAATGGTTGTGCACTTTGAGGAACCAAAAGCAATATATTGGAGACAATCTTGGACTTGCACTAGCAGTAGATATGGAGTTCATTGGCGAAGGTACTCACCAACAAATGACTTAATACATAATTGTGCAGAAGATGAGGTAGGTCATACAAATGTTTCATTATTGATGAAAAATAGTCTAAGTGTCTGGGTTGAGCAGTGCATGGAGGCACTCAACCAATAAGACTCTAAGTTGGATGCAGAAGTGGGATATGAATATTTCCATGATTGTGATGTAGCTAACATTGTAATTTTTTGCAGATTAGCTATGGGAATCTAGGATTTATAGTTGATGGAAAACGGATTAGAAAATTTGGGTTGTAGACCATCGAAGAAGCAGGCATTTTTGTGATACTTGAGAATGAAGAACGAGTTAGTAACTTTGGTTGGAAGTGGCCTTAGAAACTACTTTCCATCTCCTTTTCTCTAACAAGTCACAAGGTGGTGTTGTAGAGCCTAGTCAGCCCCGTTGACTAGACCTACCAATCGACTAGCCAAGTCAACTGCAGTAGTCGGTTAGGAAGTCAGTCAAATAGACAATTAGAGTCGACTGATCGAACAGTTAAGGAATGTAACCGACTGGTAATTGTATATCACACATATATATACACTATCATGTAATGGAAAGACAGGGGTTGTTTTGGACATATATATAATAAAAGCTAATAATGATTCTCCCCCACTTGTGTATACTCTTCTATATGTCTATGCGTTCTTATATATAATGTTGTAGTGTGTAATGCTATGTGTAAGGACATGTTGGCAACCTTCTCGTGCTTTCTCCTAGACTACAACATTGGTTTTGTTGTCGGTAGTTCTGAACTTGGGCATACATAGCAAAAACGCACATAGAAGCTAACTTTGGAAGACATGTGTGAATGATGGAAGCATAAGATTATCAATTACATCAAGAATCTCACAAGAAGAAATTGATTAGCGCTCATTGAAGCACATGCTCAATTCTTCTCAAAAACTCACAAACAATTTCTGGAATCCATTCCAAAAGCATTATTAACACATCTCAATCAGCCTAATGCGCAGACCCACTTTCGATGAGAATTTGATGCATAAGATCATAAATGATGGAAGAACAAACTCAAACAAGTGGGTCTAGAGGATTATGGAAGATTACATTGAAGATCAAGCAATTGAAGACAGAGAGTCAGTCCAAACTATCAAGAAAAAATTCTATATAGAATTGCATGACAGATTCCTTTGCACCATCCCTTCCCTGCTACATAAATCCCTCTTAGACAAAGGAGTCAGCGACATTGTTAAGTACAGACCCCCTTTGAAAAATCCTCCTCCAAAATCCAATTGGTAGAAAAGATAAGAAGAGTGGGAAGCGTTCTTGGAAGCTAACTGCAAATATACCAGAGAAGCTTCAGATTACTTTTTAAAGAAATGAGCATATAAAAAATGACAATGGAAATCATCGACCATGATTAAGTCGGGTCGGCATCGGGGGGTGGATGATTCGTGGGATGAGATAAGTCAAAGTTGAAGTTAAATACAAAGTTTAACTAAAGTCGAACCACACCCAAGTTGAAAATTTCAAAAGTCAATAGAAAGATAACTAATTCAAACGAGAAATATGTGCATCGAACGTAGATCCATAAGCCTTCAGCAATGGGATAAAAGGAAAAATAAATGAGAAGAGTTATGAAATGAGAGGGATCTCTGGAAATCTCATAGAAAACCTACCCATGCATGACAGATCATTGGAGCATCCCTTGAGAGCGCCCCGACGGCTCCTGGGAGGAGTGGAATCTTGCGAGTGAGTATGGAATTCGATGGTGCCCAACAAGCCAATGACCAAGTCGACATGGCGATCGATGATTCGGGACCTGCAATTCAAGTTTCTCTTGTAAGAAGTCCTAGCCTACATATTGTAGACTTTCTCCGATAAATACTTCACACAATCACAGCGGGTGCGGTGTTGAACTGATAAAACTGGTCAAATAAGAGATACAATGTTAATTGAAGCATAAGAAAACAACAAATACCAACCAGAATAAATACTTATTCATGTAAGAGATCTCACAGACATTGCCTCCCTGTCGAATCTACTTTTAAAATATTCCAAGTCAACATATAGTGAAAACAAACCGTCACAACCCTATAGAGGATGATTCATCAAATATTTACATAAAGCTTGTCAGACATATGCTCAAAGCCCAAGAAAAGAACGTGCATAGTTAGAAATAGAATTGGTCGAGTCAAAAATCCAAAACCTGACTCAAGAAAGTAATCCGACCTCTTAGTCGACCTCAACACAAACTCTAACAATAGTTCCATTTTCGAAGAAACCCCATAGAGAAGTAGAAGAAGACTCTAAGTGGAATTGGTTCTTCTACGAGAAATTTTGGGATTCAACCGACATAACTAATGAAGACAAAAAAATGGCATAGTTCAGTGCTGCCCTTCAAGCTAGAGCTCTTACTTGGTTTATGAATTATATGGACAATCAACAATGTTGTAAGGAAGATATAAAGAAAAACTTCCTCAAGTTCTTCAAACTTAAGACAACAGTCACTTGGTAGCAAAAAAACTAAAAGAAATCAAGCAAAATCTAGGAGAAACAGTCTAAGAATACAAGAATAGATTTAAAGATTTATTAACCGAAATCCCTTACACAATCGACAAAAATATGTTCGTACAATGGTATCTAGCAGGTTTACTACAAAAGATCAGAGCTCCCCTCTGAATGTATGATCTTCAAACATGCGAAGACATATTGAAAAAAGCACAGTGGATCGAAATGGATGATGAAGGTGCCTTGTGTTCAAAAATTGTTGAAAAAAGACTGGAAGAAAATCTCATAGAGCTACAACAATCAATCAAAAACATGTTGATCACACACAATGAACTCTGGTACAATGGTATCTAGGAGGATTACTACAAAATATCAGAGTTCCCCTCTGAATGTATGATCTTCAAACGTGCGAAGACATATTGAAAAAAGAACAGCGAATCGAATTGGATGATGACGGTGCTTTGTGTTTGACAATCGTTGAAAAAAGACTGCAAGACAAGCTCAAAGAGATACAAAAATCAATCAAAAACATGTTGATCACATGCGATGAACTCTAGTGTAACATTTTCTCAAGCGAGGGACACAAAAAATATCACTACAAATTCAGTGATGTGTTGGACCTAGCAGTTAGATGTATCCATATTGAAACACATTGTGATATGTGTGAAGCCTTGACAAATAATGCAACAAGAGACTGTCCACACAATCTAAGGAATGCACACCCCAAGTGGTGCCATATATATGAAGAAAAATTATCATTCCACTCAGAAATGTTGGCTAAACGAAAAGAATAGACCAAACATTCACTTAGTGTATCATACACAGGTGGATGAACAACATGTCGACCAAGAAAATGGAAACGGATACAGAGGATGAGGTCGAGGTGGTTATCAAGGTCAAGGCAAAGGACAAGGAAATTTTGGTATAGGATGTAGCAGAGGAAGCTACTATTTCCTTAATTGTTGGAAAGACAGTCATATCAACCCAGACTGCCCAATCAAAGACAAAATCAACCTCAAGTTCTGTAACATTTGTGGAGTAGGAGATCATTCCCTAGAAGACTATTCTATTGTACTAGAAAAAGTCATGCACAAAAGAAATGTAAATCTCTTTCATACAATACCAAAACAAGAGATCCTTAATTCTAAGAACCTTCATGTAATAACACATTCATGAGCCAATGAAGATATGTATCCAGACGTATCAAGTCGAAAAAGG
Source organism: Picea abies (assembly GCA_900067695.1). Classification (NCBI taxonomy): domain Eukaryota; kingdom Viridiplantae; phylum Streptophyta; class Pinopsida; order Pinales; family Pinaceae; genus Picea; species Picea abies. The sequence goes on from CBVK0100899423.1 coordinate 5,780, forward strand.
AGAGACTGACATATATACCTCGATCCAGATCAACAAGACAAACTTATGTGGGAAGCAATGAAATTCTTCAACAACATCGACCAAGATAAAATGAACAAGGGAGGACATACAAATATTTTTGATATGGCGTTAGACATATTTCTGCAGTTGTTAAAGGAAAAGAAGTTAGTCGGCCCTCTAATCGACCTACTAAGTATTCTAAGAGAATATAAAGAAGACCAAAGATATTTTAAAAGTTTGTGCCAACTATCTCAAGAACGGCATACGATCGACTTCGACCTCAAAATCGACAAACACATGATCAAGGAAGTTGTAGTCAATTTTTTATCTCAAGTAAACATACTCCCAAGGTAAACATAGATTCTACTCGAATAACCACTGCTTCAACCAACTATGAATTTCCTAAAGTTAGCATATCATAGATTCATTGAACCAATAGGTACCCTTAAAAGTGTAATAACATCTATAATGGGAATCCCGATGAGAGTTGATTTTGAAGTAATCAATTTGTTTGAAGTCATTCCTGCCTACCCCACTTTACTCGGCAAACCTTGGGGAAGAAACATGCAAGATACAATCTCCCTTGAAAGAGATAGGATTAAATTGAAAAGAAGTGGAAGAAAAATCATAATCCCATTGGATCCAAAGGAAGGTAAACCTTGGATCGAGACATGGGATGAAGCTCATGAAGCTTGACGACTATGTCAAGTAATAAATGAGTAAAGAAATAATGTTGAGCTGAAAAGTGAAGGTGAAATCCTATTGGATCCCCATTATCAATAGGACAAAATTCAGATACATAATTGTACAACTGGCAAATGGAGAATTGTGAAGCTCAAGCAAAAGAATGTTGGTTGATAGAATCCATACCAATAACATTATCCAAATCACATTCTGACTCATACAAACACAAGGCAACCCTTGTGGTTCAGTGAAAGGAACTCTCTGTCAGTGCATGTTGACGAAGCATCCAAATCGGTCGGAGAACAGGGGAGAATTCAAAGTCTATCCAAATCCTTCACAGCCAAAGCCACCTGATGGTGGGAAACACATGCACCTCAACTATAGACATAGAACACTGCCACTTCATATTTTGTCGAAATATTTTGGGGGAGACAATTATCAACGAACCTAGATATCCCAACATTCAAACCTAAGTTCGACCCAGTAGCTCACATTCAACAATGTGAGAAGGAATGGAAAAAGGCAAGATATTGGGATGAACAAGTATGGTCGCACATGCTTCGGAATACATTATCTGACATACCACATAAGTGGTATAAGATCGAAGAAGTGTTTGGGAATACATTCGACTGGAATGTGATTAAGAGTAACTTTCTTAAGGACTTCAAATTCAGATCAGAGAAGGTACTTTTGCAAGCAACTACAAAAGAAATCAAAAGATTTTTAAAAAAATCAAGTCCTAAACAAAGGAAGAAAAGGGGAAAAATTAAACAAAAAGAGAAGCTAAGTAGGATTAAGAAAAACTGAATAAAGTAACTAATAAGTCGTTTACCATAGTTAGGTACAGAAAAATTGTTCATTGAATACGAGATATACAATCACTACAAACTATCAAGGCATTCATTTATGAAAAAATGAGAAGAGAACTAATCCTTCGACCAGAAAACAAAGAAAAAATGTAGAAAGCAAGACCAAATTCAATACCTCATCAAGACCTTCCCCATTATCCAAACAAGCATAATAGTCGATCTAGTGAAAGAACAATGCACCATCTAGTTGAGCAGGAAACTTACAAATGTGAATTTCGAAGAACAAGCAAGTGGGACAAATATCAATCAAATGAGCATGCGAACATTAATTCAAGGAACCAAGAACATCCTAAGAAATACAAGCATGTTTTTAAAAGGCCAAGTATTAGCCGAATTGACAAGAAAGAAGAAACCAACTTAGTTGGATATCACAATCGAAGAACTCCAACCGACGAGAAGAACCGACTCAACCATGGGAAACAACTCAAAAATGACCAAGCTGAGTGCACTCCCTAAGATAAAAAATAAAAAAAATAAATAATAATAAATAAATAAATTTAAAAAAAAAAAAATTTGACCCCAAAGAAACGATTGGCCACCATGAAGATGCAATTAATGAACAATAGAAGAAGATCGACCACCATATCAAGGATGATGCAAAGGTCTTTTCACACGAATTTGATGTTATAACCAAGGCATGTGATTTAATGTCACCAATAGACGAATTAAAGTTCCCACCCCATTTCCCACCTATAAATATGGGTGAAGGGTATGACTTCGCCTCATTGTTATTTATGCCAGAGCATTCAAGAAAGCAGAGCCTCGTAGTTGAAGTGACATACCCAACTATAGAACTTTAGAAATTCACACCTGATAAGAAATAAATTATAGAGATGCCTAAATTGAGGGGACAAGTAACTGATTCCTCAGTCGAACCAAGAACAAAGGAAAAATTCGACAAAGAAAGGGCAACAGAATTGCAAGTGCGAATGCAAAACATTCATGGGTCGGGAATCAAAGAAATAGAGTGGTCTCGACAATGGCAGAATTTTAAGGCATGGGGAGTGGAGAATGACCAATGGAAGGAGGAAACGAGCAAGCTGGAATTCATCATTTTTTAGGAGCACCCCAAATTGCAGAATTTGCCAGGTGGAAAGAGGAAGTTGCAAAGTTATGCATATGTCATTATCATAGTGGATACATTTGGCTCAAGTACCCAGTTTCAATCATGAGAGGTTTGATCCATGGGATCACGAGAATACCACATGGGGGCACACTCGTGCCTAAAACCCTAAATACTAACAACTAGTTGCAGACCCTCACAGGCGGAACATCAGCAAAAAAATTGAAAGGGTTGCTAATTAACAAAGTAATCGACCCTTGTGCCAAGTGGAAATGCATTATAGTTTCCCTATGCTTTACAACAGTTGGTAGGGCTTCGGATGTGAAACTCACGATGTTAGAACCAATTGGCGAAATACTCTAGTCGGAAGCACAGTTTGACTGGGCCGAACATTTAGTTGTGTTAATCAAGAGAAATTGTGTCGATTTTCAAGAGTATGGGTGGGATATAAAATTTCGAACACTTCTAATATGGATCGTCATGAGTCAAGTCAAACTTGTTGGGGAACCTGAATTCACTTTAAACCAAATTCTAACTATGAACAATTGCACTTCTTTTGCACCTGGAGTAGCTAGAACATCAGAGGCATCATCATCCAAGATAATATTCAAGTGTTGGGTGAATCATATCAAGAATGTCTCCCTTAAATGGAGAATCAAAAAAAACGCTCGTCGAGCCCTACTGCCTAGCACACACATTCAACTACGGATCAACTACACCAAATTGTGGTGTAGAATTAATGGAGGACTGCCACCTGAAGAGTTAGCCAATCAACTAACGAAGTTCCAAATATTTTAAGAGTTGGATAGACAGCTAGGGTTCCAAACAACAATCCCACCTAATGTACTAAGTACAAAATCAGTCATCTTAACACCTTTGATGGATGGTGAACAAGAAGAAGAAAGGGAAGCAGTGATTTATACATAGTCATTTGTTCAAAACCTGGACGATGAAGCAAGTCCTAGAGTGAAGCAGACCCCGACCAAAAGAAAGAAACAAGAAAAAATGATTAAAGATAAGCAATCTATTAATGTTAATGTATTTTCTGATGATGTAGATATGTTGTGGCAGGAAACATTTCAATCAAATGTAACCCTCGACTTCAGTAATCCACAAATAGTACAGAAAATTTTTGACTTTACAAACAAGTTAGTTGAGAGGGCTCGACAAAGAGAAAAGGAGTAAGCAGTTACTGACAACATCTTAAAGTTAAGCGTTGGCCCACAATTTGAAGAAGTTATAGCCAACCTGAAAGAAAAGCACAAAAATGCAAAGAAAACCAGAGAATCTCTAAAGAAGCAAATTGAAACAAGATGGCAAAAGAAACAAAGGATGGATGAGCAGCAGGAACATAGCACAGGTCAATCAAATCCAATCGAGACACGTAGATTGAAGTTTGGTTTACTCGACCTCAATAAGAAATCAGTTACAAATAATTCATGCACGGGATGGGTTGACCTTACAAAAGAATCTCCTCTACCAGGGCCATCACCAATCATTGAAGAAAAAACAACAATGAAGAAGTTAGGGAAGCAAAGAAAAGAAATTAGAAGAAGCACTCAATAAATATCATCCGAGGAAACAATTTCAGATAATAGCAACAAGGGAAGAGAGGAGCACTCAGGGTTAGAGGAAATCAACACTAATATGCAGAATGGAACCACTGAGAAACCAAACATTTCAACAATTCTCGACTCGCACCAACCAGCAGTTGAACAAAATCAAGCAAATTGGTCGGTATCAAATACATCATAACAGACATGGGAAAATGGTACACACATCCAAGTATCAGAGCACAATCACCATGCATAAAAGAAAACTAAGGCACAACCATTGAATAATCTCGGCTTGCCAACAAAAGCTCATCAAGAAATAAGCAAAGATAGTCAAAATCAGCAGACGAATTGAGAAAATCCTACTACTTTGAAAAGAGAACAAAAAGAAGAAACTGACGCATTAAACACATCACCATCAAAAAATCCTTAAGTTAGATTGACATCATAGAGCAGTCCAACGCGCCTGATCAAGGAAAGGATGAAAATGAAAATAAGAAAAATGTACATTCGGAATATGGACAACACAATAAAGAAAATCAAGGCAACAAAGAGTCTGAAGAAGGCCTTGATGGAGACAAATAAGAAGGAAACAAACCATAACAGCAAAAGCTAACCAAGGAAAAGAAGAAGGCCACTACTACAAAGTCAATCACATTCACAACATTTAAACCAGTCACGTCGATAGAACTAACAACAAAGATAGAATTTGACCCAACAGTCACATCGGATGAACGAATAATCGAATTATACAATGAGGTATCCAAAGAAGCAACAAATAGGCAGAAAAAGGCCTTGAGCGAAAGAACGTGAATTAAAGCAAGAAGGATCAAGGAGAAACATGTACTAAAAAAAATACTTTACAAAAGAACAATTGGGAATTGACAATCCGATAGAAGGATTCAATCCTCGTGTTGCAACGAGGAGTTTGAACCAAGCAGTAATATCCACACAGGAAAATAACTAGGCAGAAATCCAATACTTAAGGCAAGAAAATAAAAATCTCAAGCAGATGCATAACATGGAAATAAGAGATAGTCAAATTGGGTTATCCCAATAGACAATAGTAATCTTGGAGTCCAAGTTGGAGAGATCTAAGGTGGTCCAAGAACAAGTCGAGTTGGCCAGGTCACAGGCAGCCACTCTAAGAATAGTACTCAACAATTGGCCATCATATTTTAATGCCACATACAACAAACTTAAAACGCATAAATCTGTAATCGTCGACCTGAAAAACAACCCAACATTTTTCCACCGATGAAAAATCCAAACAGGCTATATCCATCCAATTAGAGAAAGAAAAAGTGGTTGAGCTAGACCTAACATGACAAGAAAGAGAATGTTTGAAAGAAGCAAGTAAAGATCAGATGATAACATATCAAGCAGCAAGACACCTCGATGGAATAAAAGTGAAAACTGAGGAAATGAAGCAAAAATTCAACACTGAGTCAACCTTAGTAAATGAAGAACCCTTGAAAGAAAATCTAGAACTTTTGAGACAGATGAAGACAATGGAGATAGAGGCTCAACATTCAGTCGACGAATGGTGAATGTTCTCCAAGCATCTTCTACATTCGGCCATATCCATTTATCAAACAAAATTCGAAAGGCTACCACAGTCCCCTTCAAAACAATCGAACGTACCATCAGCATACCGACAGGACTTCCACTTCTTCAATCATGCACCTTCCTAATTGAACATGGTTGTTTCCAGTCATCAATCCATAACCTCAGAAGTAATCATTGAAGGATCTAAGGAATCGCATGATCCCACAAAAGTAACACCCCTACCATCTGATGTAAGAATGCACGAGTGGGAGGCCCCTTGGGATACAAACGAGTAGCTAGTGCAACCATCAGGAAAGCTATGAATCAGACAAATCATAGAAGGATCCGACATCAACATCCTCTATCTTCTTCTTCTTCTTTTTCCCTCTCTCATTCTCTTTTTGTAATAACCTCAAAGATGACATAATAGAAAATTTTGTATTTTGTCACACTCCCCTCTTGCTTGGGACAAGCAAGGAATTGATGAGGGGCGAGATGTTGTAGGGGCTAGTCGGCCTTGCCGACTAGACTCGTTAGTCAACTAGCCAAGTCGACTACAAAATTCGGTTAGGAAGTCAGTCGAACAGACAGTTAAAGTCGACCGATCAAATAGTTAAGGAATGTAACCGACTAGTAATTATATATCACACATATATATACACTATCATGTAATGGAAATACATGGGTTGTTTTGGACATATATGTATATAATAAAATTTATTGATGGTTCTCCCCCACTTGTCTATGCTCTTCTATATGTCTATGTGTTCTCAAATATAATGTTGTAGTCTGTAATTCTTTATGTAAGGACTTGTTGGAAACCTTCTCGTACTTTCTCCTAGACTACAACAGGTGACTCATAGCCTAGGAGTAGGTAGTGGAGCCTTGGCCACATGTGGAAAATCTGCCTTGGGAAATTATGTTTTGGTGATTATTGAATAGTATGGAGGTGAAGGTGGTGATCTTGTCTTAGTTAAAAAAGAGATGTACATGATCACTGAAGTGTGGATGGAAAAGACCATTTTGGGCATGAATATGTGCATTCTTATGGAGTAGACATGACAATTGGAATGATCACCCAACTATTTCAAGACTTGAGAGAATCCAATGTAGTTAACCATCACAAATTTGTTTGAAGTATTGATCTAGTAGTAGGTTTGGATGGTGCAACACTTAGACATTTTTTTTATCTTCTTGATGAAGGTATGATTGCAGCAACACTAGGAAACCATAGTAGTGTTGGAATTAAATTGTAGTTGTAGAAAAAGGTAGCAACAATAACAAAAACAACCAAGAGACATTGTTGGTAGAAGTTTGGCAAAGGCACTTTGTTCAAAGGAAGAATTGGAAA